>OZ022527.1:12547565-12737126 GCA_963989415.1 Cerceris ruficornis
TCAGGATATGACGTTTCATTTTCATCGATTTTCCCGAAGAATCTGTCCTTCGCGAAGGAAGACATCAGGGTGTTGATAGGTATCGATGCTAGGTGAACTTTCTCCAAAACATCTTGCTTCTTCAGCTTGATTCTTCTTCATAGCGTTCGGCTATGTAAAAACGTTTCTTTACCATTACCGACACAAAGGTGTGGGGCATATTTTGGCACCGATCCGTCCGATCGGGACATCGACGCCGTGCGACGACGCCGGCGTCGGTGAATTGGCTATAATATGATAATAGCGCGCGAGGCACTCCCCACGGCGGGTCCCGTCTATCTACGTTCGCCTTCGTCTTCGAAGTGAAAGGCGGGCGAGTCGCGGTGAGCACGCTAGTTTATGCCGTGCTGAGCCGATGCCTATGCCTATGCCGATGCCTATGCCTATTCCTGAGCTATGCCCGAGCTATGCCGGCACGGCACGGTTGCCGCAAGGTCCCCGCCGCCCCTCGTTGGGTCAGAGGTCGGCTCACCCACTCCCCTCCTGGCCCTTCACCTCCTGTCCTCCATCCTCTTGCCTCTCTCCTCTCGGCTCTTACTCTATGCCTCTGCTGATCTCTCGTTGTCTTTTCACTCCTCGATCTCTTTTCTCTTTTCCTCCGTTTCTACGTTCCTCTGGCTGTCTTTGAACCTCCTTTTTTTTTCATCTCTCCTCAGTCGGTTTCTCTCCCTTTCTCTCTTTCTGTTTTCTCGATCGGGATGCAAACTTGCCGTTTCTACGAGACGAACCAACAGGATGTAACAGCGTGAACAGATACGCGATCGGGTTAGTAGGGAGTTTGGATACGTTTGGAGTCATTGCTATTGGGTACGCATAGATTGGAAAAGGTTCGTGACGAGGGATCATTATCGGGGATATTCCGATAGGACCTCGTTTCTTCTTCTTTCCTTGCCTCTCTTTTTTTTTTAAGAAGATCCCTTCTTTCCAACTAGTCGTAATTGTAGGTTTTGGTTACCTGTTCAGGGATTTGCAGAAGCACGGGCAACAAATGATGCGTGCTCGTAGTCACGCACATGCGGGAAATGTATTTGCGAGCATACGGATACATTCCTGACGCGTCTATGGGGAAGGTACATCCATGGTTACATGCCGCGACATGAGCGTACGGCTGCAGGACTCTCTCGAGGATGCGTCTTCTTCTTAAGCTTGTTCGAGCCGTTATTTATATCGAAGACCCTCGCTTTTTCTCGGACGTTAACAATGAGTATACGTGTAAGATGCAAAGTGGAAACTTTAAAATTTGTCGGTGTATCTTCTCTCGGCGTTGCGACACGCATACATTTGCAACGATTAAAACGTTACATCGAAATCGATTCACCGAGTTACGCATGAATATTCCATCCGTCTGGACACCTTCCTTTTTTATTCGCTCTTACGTAATTCATCGCCATGATTTCGTTTTAACGAAGATTTTTGTTTCACCGTGTCACGGCGAGAAATTATTAAAATTAATATCCTCTCGTTGAGATGTCCTGTTGCATGAAGCTGTCGACATATGTGGGGCGATAGTCCTAGGTCAGTCACTTTGACCATGGTATATCTTTACGCTCATTAACAATGTATACATGTTCCTCACATAGGTGAACAATATGATGATTTATAAATCATAAACGTAATTAGATATGAAGAAAAAATTTTAATCCTTTGAGTATTCCTCCGCATATATGCGCTCAGAGAAAGGATCTCATCATAGCTTATCAACACATTCAGAGCTGAATTATTGAAATATAATTTTGCAAACAGTAACTTATATTTTTTACACCTCAACGCTCTAACTTTCCATCCAAAAAGCAGCCTTCAACGCCAATTACACGATTAATTCCCAATATCCAAAAAAGTCACCCTCCGCGAAGGGTTAGTAACATGGTATCAGGTCAGCGCATAAGTTCGTGCTTATTTTATAGTATCTAAATATTATATTGTAACATTTATAACTTACGAACTGACCCGACATATACATACGTGATGATAGCAAAATTTAGAAAACGTCTCGTAGAGAAACGGCTGAAAGAGCAGGTCCTTCGGAACAAATCCGACGTTCTCACCGATTTTACAATCGATAGATCAAGGAGAAGAGCCCGAAGCGACCGGATAAGATAGCTGACGTCGGACCGAGTAAAAGCGCGTTATAACGAAGGAGAATAAATATTGGAGTAGGTACACGGGCGGTATTACCATACAATACGCATACCGCGTAGAGTCGTTTCGCGGGCCACGCAAGGGTGCGACGCTCGGTGTTGTTGCTCCTAGAGCCGTTTCTGCACACACTCGGTCCTCGTACAGAGTATACTCTCTCCTTCTCCCTTTAATCGCCATTAATCACCGCGATCTTCCACCTAGTCCCACGCAAGCAGCCTCGCGAACACGATATCGAAATACCGGAGAATAAACCTTACCCTGCCGTCGAACTTATCCTGAAACGCGAGCTTTCCGTTTTCCTAATGGATGGGGTTTCATTTGTTATGATTTTTTTCAGAAAATTTGCATTTCTATAGGGAATTTTGGCTAATTTGTGTTAAATGGGGTGGATTTAGGGGATGCGGAGGGTGTCATTGTCAGTGAATTGTGGAACAAGTGTTTTCTGGCAGGTTGAGGAAGAATTTTGAAGATTGTAGAGAATTTTGTTTCTCTATTGGGTTCGTCCTTTGAAGTTTGACGGAATCAGGATGATGGGAAGTGAAATGAGTTTATCAGAAGATGTATGACGAGATGTGGAAAGTCATGTTTGCTATATTCAGTGACCTGGGGGTCAGCGGTCACCAGAGCTTCAAATTTGAAGCGCTCACAAATTTCCCACTATATTAACCCTTTGCACTCCGAGTAATTTTTACTACGAGCTACCAACTACTCCAGAACTATTTACACTGTGCTGATACACATCCGTAGAAAATTGAAAATCTTGCTTCGCCATTGAAAAAGAGGCGTATATATTTTAAACTTATGTTTTACGATATAAAAAACTATAAAAGTACTCTGGATTTATCTGACAACGGAGTTATCAGCTTCAATTACAATTTCGCTGGTGCGGCGACAACGGAGTGCAAAGATGAAATTAAAGAAAAAAGGTTTCACTTCACTAAGAATAACAAAACGGATCAAACACAGTCGCCATTGAAGTCTTCACGATGTCCAACATCTTCAAATCATCGATATAAGTGTCTCCAGAAAAGAAAACTCCAAGAATCCATTCCAAATATTACAATTCATCAAGAACCATCATCGACATATTTACAAACGAAGTTTACCGATCTCAGAAAGATCTCCTTCCAAGCAACCCTCGACGAATGCGTATCAGTCGATATTTGGTATTCACCCATTTGCAAATATTTGCGAAAGAAGACATCGAACAGTTCATTGCAACATATCCGCGATTCCGGTCGATGTGGGGTGTCTGATCGTCCTCTCCCTCTTCGCCCGGAGCGATCGTCCTCTCTCTTTCGTTTCTGCGCAGGTGACAGGTGAAACGACCTATACGTGCAGGACGGCGAGGTCGTGCACCATTCGCCGAGGATACCTAATTCCGGAGAAAAGGAGAGAACCGATCGAGGACTTGGCGATGAGAATATCTGCGAAGCGTAGGAGAAACCGTTGCCGAGAGAATCGAGCCTTCGTGTTGTAACTTGCCGGCGAACGTTTAAAAGGGTCTCGATTCCTGGTAAAAATGTGTAGTTCTGTGTTAACGACACACACGAGATTGGAAAAATATTATTTATCGCGTTGCACAGCCTGGTTTATGCAATCCCTTGGTCTTTGTGATGCGGGAACATTAAAGTAATAATATATCGCTATCACCCCGGATATCTATCGTGTATCGGACACACGACTCGTGTGCGTTAACGTACTGTTTTTTTCCCCTTTGACGTCGTTTCACGGTTTTTAATGGTCCCACTGGGTAACTTAATGTTAGATGTACGAGTATTCGTCGATAAATGTTTCTAGTAATAACGAATGTAAACGGTGAGTTTACAATTATCTATGATGATCCAACTAACTGGACGTATTATCCTCCGCGTGTACGCACGAATGGATTAACAATCGATGAGCCGATCCACGTATGAGTTTCCTGCTCGTTCCATTAAATTCTAATCCAACCGGCTAAAGATTATCTTCCGTCGTAATTAGAGAGGCGAAAGTGGTAGGTAGGTAGGTACATACGTATGTACGTCCTCGTAAACGCATAATTACCGCTTGTCTCTGTGTCGGCACGATCAGAACTACGCGCGGGAGGAATCTCTTACGATTACTTCACGTAAAGTAATTGGCAAGAGTAGTAAGTAATATTACTTAATGTAAGCAAACCCCTTGGCCTATCGTGAGTAGCTTTGAACTATTTGCGACACGGGCATTTGAAACGCCGTTATATACGTTAAATCGATAAACGTTGACACGTTCATTGCGAAATTCCATGGCGTTTATCCCACACCGATGCCGTGGATATTCAACATACGGAATGCTACACATCGTGCTACTTTGTATAAAATCTACCAAACGGCTTCTCCCGTTCTCTCGCGTTATCTGTTCGGCTTTTGTGAAATTTCTAATAGACGCCGATATCTTAGAATGTTTCATTACACCCTCCACTATGTGGAACAAAGCGACGTTATTACTGAAACAAACGGGCATTCGCCAGAGCACGATGTTATGCACGCGGAAAAAGAAATTCGCTGAGGTCTCGCAACCAGAATGATCTCCCGAGTAAAAGGAAAATCATCGACGATTATGAATATACGGTGTATACGGGGAGATATATATAAACTCTAGCCAGAGACAATGACAAACCGTATACAGGAGTCGCGGAGCGAGAACAGTAGGAAGTAGATACCGAATCTATAAAAATTTTTAACCCGTTAACCATTCCTGACCAAGGCCAAGACGGCGGAGTTGTTAACGACTTTGTAGGCTCGGCTACGAGCAACTATTGCCTGGTTGCGGTGGTTCGGCATTAGTCATCCGTCAAACACGATGAAACCCGTATTACGTGCATCCGCGAGTCACCATCCTCGGAGATCTCATCGTCCAAGTTTCTTATTCGTGTACGATAAACCTATATCTCTGCGGTTTCACGCAACAGTATAGACGAACAGAATGCACCTTCTGCCGTGTTTTCCCGCCGCTCGGATCCTTTTGTTCTCCGTCGGATGATCGAACGCAGAGAGGCGATAGTCTCGAGAGGATCGTAAATCAGTGAAATTACACGGTGGCGTAACGGATACTTTAAAACTCCTTCTTTGGTTGAAACTTGCACGAACGTGTCGTCAAACGTTGACGCAATTAAATTATATCGACGTGTCTTCATCCGTCGGGGGTCTCTTTCTTTTTTTTTTTGTATTCATCTTCTATTTCCATTCGAGACCTTTGTTTCGTAGAATAATATATTTCGAAGCATCCGGCGGTGAAGTATTCATCGCCGATGGTAATTGAACATCGACGCTTCGAGCAATTAGAGCCTTTCATCGTTGAAATAATATCCCCAATCGATAGCCGCGAAACGAGCCAGAGATTCCATGTATATTTTATATTCATTCAACTTTCAAGATCGCGTCAAAACGAATCGGAAATAACGGTATTCCGCGCAACCGACGATAAATTCCATCCATTCCCCGTGTTAGATTCTTTCGAACCAACGTAGTTTCTCTCCTCGCTGCATAGAATCCTGCTGACCCACCTATGAAACCTGGTCCGCGATCCTCTTGAATTACGTCCACCGCGACGAATAGAGCACACGGAACATAAACAATGCTGTACAAGTACCGGAAGGTCCTCGAGCCGAATCGATGTATCACGGACCAAAGTGTTGTATCAGCTCTTCGATACTTACCTCGTGCACGGGGAGCATGCAAAGATGAGACCGAAAAACTATGGGAGAAAGTACTTAGCTTGGGTGTCTTCGAAGGCTGAAGGGGGACGACCTTCCCGCGGTTCTCCAGCTTCGTGTCCGACCCCGTCTTTCTCTTTCTTCCTTCCCCGCCGTTTTACCTCACGATTTTACCTTCCTTTCTCCACCTTTTCCCTTCTTCCTCTCTCCCTCTCTGTCCTTTTCTATTTCTCTTTCATTCTCATCGTTCCACGACAGCTTCCTTCGTTGCTCTATCGACGCGCGCGCCTGTGCCCACATACGTGTACATAATCGCGGGAAAGATAACGAGGAGACTCGTTAACGACTCGGTGCAGATCGAAGGAGAGGACGATACTCGTTGCAGGTCGTATATCGACTCTCCCACAGGGGCCATCTCAAGTGGGGATCATTCTTTTCGCCGTCTTCTTCGCCGATCGCGACGGACAGGCGGAGAAAGAGAGAGTAGGGAGGATTCGATGGAGGTACAACCAGTGGACGACCCCGCGTGTGACCCCACGACTCCGAGTCGATTCTCTATATGGCGTTATAATCGTGACCGACGCTGCCGCCGACCGGGAAGCAGTTTTCTGGATAGAAAATCCAAAGATATATCCGACGTTTACCGCTCGCGAATATACGCCGAGAAAATCGCCGTGACTACGTGTACCGTGCGGGTTAAAAGCTCGAGGTTAATCGTTGCGATTCGGAAGATCGACTCTTAAAGGAAGCAATTATTGAACGGTTTATATGACGCTTTCCTAATTCGCTGTTACGTGGAGAGTCGAATGAATTTGTGACGGTGTATTTGTCGATGGGATGGGGTTTAGAGGAGTTAGGAAGAGTGAGACAAATTGATCTATGTTGAGGAGAATGCTTCGATTACGGACATTTTCGAAGTTGCTGATCGGAAGAGAGATTCAGACAGAGTCTAATTTGGATTGTAATTGAGAATGGTTATAATTCTTCCTAGATACGATCATAGTCGTCGAACTATCTCCAAGTTATTCCTCTTTCGTACGTAACATTCGAGATACACCGACAGGACATTTCAGAGTCACCTGTTCACTCTGTTTTACTTTCCTACATAAATTTAGATTACCCTTTAATCGCGGCGCGCACGTTACGTCTGCATCTATATATTCCTCAGACCTCTTTTCCTGCTTTATTTATTTGACCTATTAAACCGTATCGTCTCACCGTGGTCTGCAAACTCATTTGCAGATATCCCTCGCGTCCTTCTTCCTCCTAATTCGATACGATTAAACCGATAAATTCGAAACTCCAATCTCAGTTCGAAGTTCATCCAAGGATAGTCCTGGTCTTCTTCGACGATAGCTACGCTCTCTCATTAGCATAGCAACGCGGAAACACATCGGACGATGCATGTACGCGCGAAACTCGTGCTCTCATCCTTGTACGCCTCTTCTGCCGATGTCTCTCCAAGTGCGTGCGCGATTTTTTCCCCTTTCCACCGACTTTATTGCCCGTGCTCGATCGAACAGCCGTCTACCGCAACGAGAACCCGGTGCGTGTTTCTATCGTCTGATCGATCGTCGATAAGGATAATGCAAGCAAATTGTTGAAATGATGTGCCGTAACAATCGCGGAATAACATAGCCGGTTTGCTTATGGACGTGTGAGCGAGGCGTTAACCATAGATCTCTCGAGTTTCCGTGGATGATCGTCGGCACGTGCTCGGAGAAAAGAAAGAACCGTGAACCTTTCTACACAGGAGTCGTTTAGCTTTCCTATAAGCCTGAACAAGTACCCGGCAAACCGACAAGTTTCTTCGATGTTCCAACGTCGTGGAAGACATGTACAACGATCCAGAAGAGAATGAAACTACAACGACCGGAAGCGTAACTTCCGAACGGTCCTCTTTAACTTGCCTCTCCAGCCTCGTCAACCGGTCGGGTCTTCGTAGCAACGACCTGTCCTTCGAAAAATCTATTTTCACGAGGACTTTGCAATTAATCGAGCGTTCTAAAATTTTACGTAAGTATGGAAACGGTGGGGGGTGGAGGTGGAAGAGGAGGGAGATATATATAAAAATAAATGAAAAAAAAAAGGATAAAGAAACGGACAGATGGCCGTGCGAGGAGAAAGAGAGAAAGAGAAAGGAGTGGGCGCAGGAGAGACGACGAATACATTACGTACGGAGGAGAGAGTCGTTTCGAGCCGTGTGCCGGGTCGATCGTCCTCCTCCGTGAACGCCGACCGCTCGCTTTCCCTTTCACACGCGGCGCTAATCGCCCATCGTTCTCCGATCTATCGAGGTGGGAGTGAGATCGAAGGAGGGAACGAGACGGAACGAGACGAAGTGAGAAAGAAAAACGATAAATCGCAGGTGAGGAAGAGCAAGAGGGAGAGACAGGAAGAGAGGGTGAGACGAGGGAGGAAGAGGAAAAACAGGTAGAGAAACGAGAGGGAGAGAAGGAGCAAGAGTGATCACAGCAGGAGGATAGGCTGCCGTTGGTCCAGCCACGCGAGAATCGCGATGTCTCCGACTCCAAAAACCGTGTACCGCGTGTACTCGCCGGCGGATGCGTGCGACTTTCTTCGAGTCAGTCCTGTTTGCCCTCCGGTGAATTACGTAGGCGCGATACGAGCGGCGAGAAATCATAATAAACGGGAGAACGAGGAGCGAATTAAAGCTTACCTGCCGGCGTTCCTTTGAATTTCCAATCGGGGGACGCGGCAACGTCGTTGCAAAACGACCCACCTTCGCCGAAAGAGGCTTTCTTCTGCTTTATGAATATCGCTCGCGGGATGGTTTATCGGTTGGACAATTTTTTATTCCCTTCGTTAAAGTTTCATGATCTTGATTTACGGCGAATATACCGAGGATACGTGTAACGTTCGATAACGGAGGAATGATCGAGGGAAAACGGAAAGACCGGGAACATCGTAAAAGCTTGATACTGTTACGGCGGGCATCGAGGACTTTAGTTACGGCTTCCAATCAACAGGATTAAAAGGGTTGCTAACCGGACAGAATGACGCGTAACGACCCGGCGAGCCGAATTAATTCAAACTGTCAGCATGAATGGAGCGGTCAAAGTAAATCAATGGAAGCCAGTGGGAAACACGAGGGACTTTAAACGGCGGACTGGCTTTCGTGTGTTCCTACTCAACGGCGGTATGTAATCTCCGAAATCGAAACCTCATAAAGGCCTGAAACAACAATGTCCTAGCATTTACCTGGTTTCCATTTCGCGAAACGATTCGATGCTGCCAGCTGCATGGTTCTTTGACAGTTTCGACGTACGTTCTCTGCATTGCATGCACGATATTGAACGTGTGTTGGTACCGTTAGCGACATTACACCCACGCGATCCGCCGCGGGCTTTAAACGACACAGGGGAAATATCGAACTCACGGTGAAAATGAAAGTATGCCTTTCTGACGCATTAACGCATTATCGAGCACCGTTACGCACTTGACAGTGCGCTGGCGGCTTCATTCAAGTCGAGGAAGAATGAAGTTGATGCTCCTTTTATAGGTTGCTGGAGGGACAAGGAATCGAGGAGAAAGAGAGCGAGTGTTTGGATTGGATTTGAGTTGAAAATATACATGAATGAAGTCTATGGGTTTTAACTGGAGGAAATGAAGATGAAGAGATTTAACTTGGAGTTTTTAACCCTTTGCTCTGTAATAACGAACGGCATATTTATTTTCGCGAACACATCCCTAAGAAGACGTATTACGTAAATAGGAGAAGTTAGAGCGTTTGGATTGCCGAAGAAAATTGAATATTTCGACACGGTAGTAAGATTCTCGAAGATTTATCAAGTATATACTGCATACTGTAATTAAAAGATCCATGTAATTATAAACACACGCAAGTATGGCTTCTTTATTACGGAAGTCATAAAGAAGATGATAGAGTGTTAAATAACAATTAATGCGATTATCTTATGTAACTGAAATGTAATTAGATGTATGCGCATTAATACTTTATTAACGGCTTAACGAGAGTAGATACCCGTTAATGATCTCGCGAATCTAGTTACCTTTGATGGTGATTTTTTGCGAACCTATTCGTCGCGAAATTACTTCTTTGGGGTTTGTCTTCCGTCATCCGATAGAAGTTAGAACGCGATACAGTTTCGGGTAGATGTGGGAACTGAAACTGCACGATAAATGAAATAACATCGGGGTAATGCTGAATTACCTTTGTTACGTATCAGAACCCTGGTAGTGATCTAATGAACCAGTACAACAGTTAACACGCAACGGTATTCATTCTCACCTACGTAATAATTTATAAAGTATCGTAAATAAACACTCAAAGTCCCACGTATGATTAGTAACCATGACTAATGAAAATCGTTTAAACAAAATTAGACTTTCATTGCCCCTTTTATCCGCCCCATTTTACGTGGGTGTAATTTAATATAAAATATCTCAAAAGGGAAAATAATTATTATCCTTTTAATCGCAGTATACCACGGTATGAGCTTTGGAGTTTGACAGATATGATGTTGCAGGCGATTCGACTTTAAATTGATTATAATTTATGATTAATTACATTAATTAACGAATAGAACCCTTCATACAGAAATATTAACCCTTAGCACTTCTATATCGAGTGTGGCTCGACATTACATTTCCTACGCCAACTTTAACGTCGACCTAGACTCGACTTTATGCAATGCAATTTCTAAAATAATAGTAATAATAATGCTAATAAAATAATAACAATTTCTGTTGCAATACAACTCTTTCCGGAGGCCCCCTTTTATGATACATTTCGCAAATTAATTAAGGAGTTGTTGGTAGGTAAAACAAATCAAGGAGTGCAAAGGGTTAAAGTGTAAATAAACAAAATGACACGAAAGAGGGTGAATTCACCTCTGCCGCTTCTCGTTTATCATTCCTCTTCCCAATCTTCTGCAGCCACATAAAAGGTGAACACGGTAGGTCTATAAATAGTACGTAAACGTGCGTAAACTCTCGTTGCACGACTATCAGCGTGACACTCTCCTTTCGTCGTATAACCCGACGTACTCGCGGCCCAACCGATTGCGTAATATCGGCTGCAAAGCCTCTCACCCTCGCCGGTTCTTCCTGACTACGAGAGAGAACCCGCGCCGACAACCGGTTCTCCATATTCTCCTTTCCTCTTCGTTTCTCCCCCGCGATCTCCTTCTTCCTTCGCAATTTTCATATCCTTCTTCTTTCCGCGATGACTCGCTCTCCTCGGAGGAATTCGAATTTGAATTTCCAGATGAAAAAAAAGGATTACCTTCGAAATCACGAACGTCATTGGATCGAACGGAGTCTCTTGAAATAAAGGGGATTGTATTTAACCCTGGATCATTAAACATTCGTCACGTAGACAACGACTGCCAGTTTTACGAATTCGATATGTTCCCGTAGCGCATACACATTGCAAACAATAATTTTTACTAGTTTTCTATTGTTTGATACTAGAGCTACCGGCGTTGAATCCGTGATATTTGAATATATTAAATAAGGACTTTGGAGAAGGAGGATTGAAAAGGTAGAGGAGCTCTATGGCTCGCCTATATACTTGCAGAGTTTTTGAAAGAGTTAGAAATCAGTCATTTTAACTGGCTTGGTAGTTCAAGTGTTAATTAAAAGATGTTTGTTTGAAATAAATAACAAAAATTTAAAAATAGACATGTTTTTAACTCGTAGCTTGTGAGTCGGATATTTAGCGACAGAGTAACACTAACTTAAGTTTAGTAATCTAGAGTTAAAATCGAATAAATATTTATACATATAATGTTAAATCGTGAATCACTGGAACGAAGGACTATCAGCTGAGAATGAAAATGAATTGCTGAATTTTAATCATTGATCGAGAAGATTCAACTTGATGGATATACGAAACGTCCGTGAAGTGGGTGTACACCAGGCGAGCAGTATTTCGAGGATGTACAACATCGAAACTATCCTCCTACTCGGCTAGAGATGCCGGAGAGCGGATTCCTCTTCGCGTCCATGTTTCGCGAGACGTTTATTGCATGCTGCTTTCTAAAAAATGTCCATCAGACCTTCGAAATCGCCTTGGACCGGTCGACCGAATGGATGACAGGATTTCGTCGATGTGGCGCTTCGATTTGCCTGGTAGCATTGCAGGTGTACGACTGTCATCTGCATGGAGTGATAGATGGTAGCCAGTTTTCAGGCTGTTTTGAATTTTCAAAGGAATCGGGCTAATTTATCTCTGACAGACGGCCACTCGACGTCGAACGTAACGGCACGAGGAAGACGTAGGAAGGAAAAAAAAAAGGAAAATTTTTCATCGAACGCACGATAGATTTAATCGGAGTAACGAGAATACGAGGCCGATGAGCGAGAAACGATATCAGAGAGGGATGCGACGAAAGAGGTTCACTGGCATCCTGATTGTCCTTTTACACTGAAGGCGCATTACACGGGAGAAAGGTCATCCCACAACCTAATAAAAAATTATGCGCCGCATTGCTCCCAAGCGTTATACGGTACAACGATCTTTCAGGACGTGGCACAAAGCGCCGTTAAGCTTATTAAAAAATGAGTAAATAATTTGAGTTTATCGAGTGATAATAAAAACAGGGTATCAGCAAAAACTTACATCGTTGCCGGTCGTTCTAAAAAAGACGCGTTTCCGTAGGACTCCCAGCTACTTCGAACATTCCGTCATCCGAATTGAAATCGTTCCATCGACATTATGCCGTTACATTAACATGACCAACGATCAGCCTAAACGTTGCGTCACAAGATGCATTAGCGGAGATTTGAATAACGGGTATCTTATCAGTTACCTTGGATTCCTAAAAATTCGCTATTCCCCTCAACATTCGTCGCTTCACTGTGTCACTGGAACGTGCCGAGGCAAACAACTTTTTAAACGTAGCCAAAACTCATCCGCTCGAATCACGTTTGCACCTCGTCGCGTGTCTCGTCGGTTTTGATAGCCAGGGCGACCTTCAGCTTCGACGTCCTACCGGAAGATTCCGGTTTGCGGACCGATCGAACGTCCATACCCTCCCTGCTCTATCCTAGATCAGTGCACGTAACTCCCTTGGTCAATGTACAATCCTTCTCGTTTCATTAACGAAAACATCCACGCTACATCGTCGACGTATGTACTCTGTCGTTTCTTTCTCCATCAATCTCATCGATGGAACTCGTACCATCCGTTTAAATCGATACGGATTAAATCGTTGAACAACTGCACAACCCGTTAACCCCGTTTGCTAAGCTGATTCGCATGAACCCGGCTAACAAGTGCCTACAAGTACCTACTCCCAGGATCTTCCGCTAATCCGCTCCTCTCTCGAATTCCTCGGATTTAACCACTTTAACGCGAGGGTCTCCGTGCGGCTGAGTTCCCGCCAAAGAGACCGTTCTCCGTGAGCCGATCGAACGACCTTATCCTTCCCGGAGCTCTTCCAGATCAGTGCTCGTTTCACAGGTGGCCGACACGACACGAGCTTCGTGTTTCGTCACGTGTCGAAGTAAGCTCGTCTTACGGGTGGTTAACTGGGGCGACGTCGACTCGTGCTTACGCCTCCGCTTTGCCACGCGTGCACCAGTCACTGGGTCCGACGGCAGGGGAGAGAAGGAGACGACGGGATGCCGAGGGGGATGGTGGAGGCGAGGGGGTTAACTTGGCTGATGCATGAATGAAGCCTGCAGAGGTGGTGGCGTCGACGACGGAAGAGAGTCTACCAACGTCTGCACTACCCCTCGATCCCGTGAATCGTAGTTCCGTCCTTCTCTGGGAAGCTTCGTACATACTACCCCCTTTTGCCACTGGCCTCTCTCTGTCTTCCTCTCTTTCACTTCGTCTTTTTCTTCCTTTTACGGTTGTCATGGATGTCTCTCGTTCTATCGCAAGCCCACGCGCATGTATACCAGGGCATCCAACAGTGGCGTAGATATCGGATGTGTAGGAGGGTGAATTATGACGTCCTAATGTTCTTCCAGAAGATGGGGGTTAATTAGCGTTATTCCTGTTAGGATTTCCGCGTACACATTTTCTCACGCATCTCTGCGTCAATCGAAGTTCTTTCGATGGTTTTTGCGTCGGATTAACGGGTCGTAATTGAACGATTTTTAACGAGTCATCGATGAGGGTGAGGATAATTGGCGAGCGCAATTTGATTTGTTTTTTTGCATATGTATCAATTCGCATAGATCGATTCGTTGTTCTCTTTGGATTATCTATTAACCGCGGATTATAGTGATTAGTGGATGGCTGGAAGTTTGCATTTCGTTAATACAGGAATTCAATGATGGAGTTTCGACACGAAAGAGCCGGTGGTAATTTTCATTAGCGAAAAACGAATAGTCTAGATCGACGGGGGTCGATTGAGCGACGCGTCGCGTGTGAAAGAGGAAAGCGAAGAATCTTGCCGAGTAAACATCGTTCTTCTCGATATTATCACGTTGCGAAACTGCAGCGACTATTTAATTCATCGTCACGCGAAGTCTGCGAGCGAATAAATCGACGTCGTTCGCATAGATTCCGATGGACCTGTTAATTGTCCGAAGGTTTGCCCGTCGATTGGCAAACAACGGGCATCGATATCGATTCTTCCTCTTTCGTCTAGGGCGCAAAGTTTCGCAAAGCGAGCGGACATTTCCAATGGTTCGATCGGTACATTAACATTCGCGTATAACATTAAAAGAAGTGACAAAAAATGGCAACGTTTATTAACCTTCAGTTTCGGCCGACGCAGCGCATAAACTCACAAGGGATTTACATAACGAGAATAAGGAAAAATTTCTCGAAAAATATTACCCGTTTTAATTGCATCACCAAAGTATTCCAAGCGCGCGTAGCTTATAATCGCGGGTTCATAAACACCTGTGTCGCGGTTATATCTTACTTCTCTTCACTCGTAAAGATGTTACATCAGCTCCCTTGAATACCCCTCTCATTATTCGATGTCCGATGGAGATGCATTCGTTACAATGCAAGAATACCCGAGCGAATCATCGTGCTTCTTTAATTCGTTATTTTCATTTCTACCACGCAACGAAAGCAACGGGCATTGGCGCGCACCCACGAACATCTCTGGGTTACATCACTGGCCTACCTTATGCGTTACGTCCCTGGCCGAGGGTTAATAAACGACATCATCGAGGATATATCCCGGTACATCGTCCGACACACAAACCACATCAGCTTCCAGTCTCTTTTTATCGTTGCTTCATCGATAATTCAAAACCGGACGGACTGACATGGCCGCGCGTCGTTGCGCGGTGCACACAAGACGAGAATGTTCTCAAAGCGAGAAGCACGGATAGAAACGGAGCGAAGCGGGGAAAGTGGAAGACACAGATATAGAGAGACAGAGACGCTATACTCCTTTCGAGTGACCAAAGGAGCGAGAAAAGTGGAGAGTGAGAAAGAGAGGGAGGAAGCATCCGAGTGACGATAGCACAGCTATCGCAGTCTATCGGTCTCGGTCGCACCAACGAAGAAACAACGGTGGCCCGCGTGCCGCCGTTGGGTCGGGTCGGGTTGGAACGGGTTGGGTTGCGTGGGGTTGGATGTACCCGATGGAGGGAGTTGGGTGATCGGTGGGTGGTGTGCTGACGTCACTGTAGCGTCATCATCAGCCGCGTGGGCCAATAGGGACGCTCACTCGAGCCAGGTCCATCGATCCGCTGGCTGCTGCCGTGTGTGTCCCGGGTTATGACGTCCAGGTGACGTCATTGTTAGCGCCGTTCGCCGTTCGCCGTCGCCGCCGCCGTTGCCGCCGTCGTCGTCCACCGCCGCCGTCTCTACACACGCTACGGTTTTAATATAGCGGAGGAACGCGCGCGATCCGGACTCAGTTACGCGGCGGCCGGCCACCCGTGCGAGCGTATCGCTTTCTCGCTAAACATCCGCTCCTTCTTTCTCAATCTTTCTCTTTCTCTCCACGCTGTTAATCGCATAACTCTCATCGCCGTTCGCTGGTGTCGCACGATTACCACCGTTTTGCATCGGCAAGTGGGAAGATTCACGGAAGGATCTGGATTTTTTTGCACGAGAGGATCGAGAAGGTGGTGCGACCAAGGACGTTTGTGTTTGAGTTTTCGCGTGACTACCGGGAGAGAGGGAGGCTACCGCGTTTCAACTCGCGTGGTTCCGCGTACACGGTGTGTCTCGTGCCGCTTTGGCAGTTCACGAGGAACTCCGTATTGAAAGGAAGAAAGAGGGATTCGATTGCAACGAGGAAGATCGAGACATTGTACGTTTCAACGGTGATGATGAGCGGACGTTGAAAACATAGGAAATCGACGAATCGATCGATAGAAAGGGAGGAGGGACATCTTCGCGCTGATCAGCGAGAGAAGACGAACCGTACGAAGAACGATGTCGTCCGTCCTTAGGGAGGAACGATAAGGGGAGAACGTCGTGAAAAGGATCAGAAATCTGCATGCGAGTACCCAGGGCAGAAGTTTTCGGGCTCCTCGGTGGAGCGCTGACCTCCGACATCATCTGGAAGGATTCGGCCAGCCCTACGACCACGTACGCAGGTCGGTGAAAAGTCACGTGTGTCATCGTTGTTTGTTTTGCCAGAGAGGGAGGGTTTTCCGTGTGCCGTGGGTGAGTTCTGTGTGTGTCCTTCGGGTGCATCGCAGAGCACGTACGTTTCGTTTTGTTTTTGTTTATTATTCCTGCCAAGTAACACCGTCATTTAACGTGATCAAGGATCTTAGACTGTGCGAATCGACCATTTATCATCACGTTATTACTCTGTCTTGCATTCCGTCTCTTTCTCTCCCTCTCTCGTTCTCGTCTGTTTTCATTCTCACCCGTTATCATCATCGCCCCTTGTTTCTCTCGTATCACTGCAAACCATGTATCTCTGTCGAACGTCCTTCATCGAAACATCGATGTAAACCGATCCTCAAAAGTTTCTTAATATCGTCCACCTATTCAACTTCGAACATGGAGAACAATTAGTGCTCCAACCTCGAACCGAAACATTTCATTCACGATCGCGGCATCGTGGTCGGCCGATATCTCGTGAAACGTGACAGCTCGGTAGCACGTGTAACATTTAACCCAGTCTTTTTATCTCTCGTGTTGCTCGCGCATGTGCGCGCGTGCGCTCTTCTCCGAGAGAACTGACCAAAAAAAAAAAGAAAAAGGAAAACGTAATTGTCGAACGATAGGAAAAAGAGGAAAAAATAAGTGTAAAGATCGAACGTAGGATGGGCGCGATCGGCGCGACCATCGATCGCTTTCGCGAGAAGGTCTAAGGGACAGTCGGGAGCAAAGTATTCGACCGATCGGTGAATGAAACGGGTAAAAACGAGGCGCGGGAGTGTTGATCGTACGTGCGATGCGTACCGTGGAAGATACGGCCACGGAAGCAGCAGCAGCTGGTGCTGCGACGACCCACCAGCGTGCTACGACTGGCAGACACCTTGTCGTCGATCACGATCACGATCGCGATCACGATCAACGAGAACGATCGACGACGATCCATCTACCGACTCCACCGTACCACCAGATCACCATTGCGGCGGACACCAACAATAATCATGATCATCATCGGAACCTCGAGCATCACCCGGCGCAACGCCATGATCACTGGAACAAGTGTAAGTCAATTAGTGCAGGAAAGAAAAAGAACAGATGGATCTTGGGACTTGTCTTGTTCTCTTTTCAACGTGTACGATTGTACACGTTTCCCGATGGTTGTCAGGTTGTGGCTATGGTGGTGGTGGTGGTGGCGGTGATGATGGTGGTGGTGAGGATCGATGACGATGATGGAGATGGATCGATCGACGTTTTTAGATGAGATCGATGTACTGTGGAGGATATGTCGGGGGTGATCGTGGTCGATTAAATTTGGAAGGGTTTGTTTTTAATTTTGAAACGTTTCAACGAGTTTATTAGGCAGTTTGGATACGTTGACAAGTAGTTAATATTAGATTAGGACGGTTTCGCGAATTCGTCGGTGATTATAAGGAATGAAATTAAAAGTAACTTTCGCGGTTCTCGTCTTTATTACCGGTGAAGGATGCAACATTTGATATCCTCGTTTTAATTATCAATTATTGCATCAGTGCCGTATAAATTTCGTATTAAGGGGAGATTATATTTTTAAATGAGAGAGATAACTCCTGGATCGTAAATTACCTCGTAGATATCCATTTTAACCTTGTTTGCAGGAACGTATGTTTTTTTTAGAACACATAAATTGACGAAACTTCTTTCCCGATGTTCTATGGAATCCACGAAAATGCTGTTTTCTTATGCACATAATTTAACATCGTAAAAACATTGTTACATGGCCTTTTTTTCAAATATAGATTTCATTCCTACGACAGCCTTCTACAAATAATATTTCGGTCGATACAATCAAATGAATTTCCAGCAATTTAATTCGCATCCAAGAATAGTTGGTCCACTTAAAAAATCAAGGAGGCCATTTCCTCTGTTCAGCCATTGTTATTGATTCCAAAAATCTCATCGATCTCCCTCGTATCATCGATTTTCATTCTTCCTCCCAGTTTCTAACCCGGCAATTATTACGAAGACCTTTAAACCGGCGCAAATCGACAAAAGATCCGAAGACAATAGAGCCTACAGGACGAATTCGCATACATTCCGATCGGATGTAAAAATTCTGGAGAAAGGTTAATAGGCATGACTCGTAAAGGTGCAAAGAGAGAGTGAAAGAGAAGGAGATGAGATGCGAACGATATACAGTGTAGGAACGAATTTCCCCCTCTCGATATTCTCTCTTAGCCAATCGATTTATACCGTGAAAAGGATCTAGAGATTGCTGTTCCACGATTGGCTATTGAACCTACCTTAAGCAGAGCAACAGCCAGATTAATATAAGGGTTTTAATTTCGATACACATCCGCATTTCACAACGAATCACCGTCTGCTATTTGCGAATGTGCACCGTTAATTTATTCAAACACTCCGAGACTTTCTTCTGCATTTCTCCTTGCTACAATTAACCCCCCATATTCAACAAAATTTTCTGCTTCTAAATATTAGTTCTACAGGGTGGTACATTGTTAGAGGTAAAACTAGAATTTAAAATAATACATTTAACTTGATTTCGAAACATTCAATTGTAAGTCGATGAATTTCAACAATTGAAACGTTATAGTTTGCAAAGTTAGAAAAATTATTTGCAGGGATAGAAGTACATCCTCAGAGTCATAATATCCTGTACAGGTTCGATTAAATATTACCCTTCTACTCCTTCCTCGTCATCGTTACCATTATTAATAATCTTTATCGTCAGAAATATCTGGAGTTTCCTGAAAACAATAAATCAACCTAATGAAATTCTCCTCGCCCTCGACACGGTCGAGCTTCGTTGCACGATCAGGCCGATTCTCTTTTTGCAATCGCAAAAGAAAATGCTCGATCAGCCGTGGTAGGACTCTTTACAGGTGTAATCGGCACGTTAAGGTAAATATAGTCTGGCAGTCGGCCGAGTGCAAGGCGTTTCTTTTCCGCGTACATACTTGGCCTGCACGAGACCGCAGGAAAGAAGAGAGTACGCGAACGAACAAATATAACTGCGTGTACCGAGTGCAGGTGCGGTCACCGGTTCTGCTGCATTGTAGCGAACCCGCCGCCGTAGTCGAATTGCGAAAACCGATTGTCGGGTTTGCGAGAGTAACGGCCGTGACAATGGTAAATCAGCGCTTATGACTTCCGCGCATTAAATGCCTCGTTGTGTCGCAGTACCGTTAAGTAGGCGCTGCACTATCGATAGTTGATCGCTTGTCAGTCCTACCGTTACGTGGGCATGTAATTGCGATATATGTCTGTTTGGGGAGGGAAAAAAATACATCTGACACGGCTGACCGATGAAGATATTATCGCAAGTGAAATATTGCCTTCCTTATTTATTAATGTCAAAATTTTGATAATGACAGTCCACGAGGAAACGGGCTATTCGCATCGATCATCGATGCATCCACGGATTTGTGATAAAAAACGTACGTGGGTAGTAGAATTCAGTGGAACAGACGAACACGTTTCGTCCGTGCGTAAGTAGTTAAGTGCAGCCAGACTCGGACGTTTAATGCGACGTGCATTAGCGTGCCGAGCGTCTGAGCGTGAACGTCCTTAACTACTTAATTCTTTCTAGCTTGCATGAAACTTGCGCTGCACTTCTCATTGCTACATTCTTTTTTAACGATTCCAAATTAACGCCAGCAATTTTCTGCACTTTAATTAATTCTTCTTTATGTGTTCTGATACAGGGTGTAACTCTATCATCAATCTTCATCATCTTACAATATCCACAGAGATGTAAAATTCGCACAAATATTTCTTACAAAAGTTATATTTTCTATGCAAATTTCAATCGAGACTTTTAAGCTTTTAAGTTGTATGTATTCTAATACAAGGTGTAACTCTAATACCATCAAACTCGATGACTTAAAAAATGTTCATTCCAACGTAAAATTCATAAAAGGTATGCCTTACAGAAGTTAGAAATTCTATGCAAATTTGCATAGAAATGTTTAAACCTATAAAGTTACCCGGCACACCCTGTATATACGCTGAAAAGTACGTACATCCTTGTAGTTAAAATACGATGCAATAAGTGGAATCGATTTATCAATGAAATAAAGCAAACACACATCAATCGATAGCGATATCGGAGAACAGAAAGTCCTCTCGAGCCGTCTCTATACGACGGTAAAATCGGATACTATTATACGGCGAGTGCCCGTGGGATGAGCAACGCTTCCTAGAGGCCAATTGCATTGTTTTACTGGGCAAACTAAATATACGTACGAGGCGGACGATCCGCGGCTGCTTGGCCGGGCCACAAAAGAGACCAAAGAAACGACAGAGAGACGGCGGACATCACGTGCCGTTACACTTTTCACGTTTTTAGCGTGCTAGAACGATGAACGACGAACGTTTTACGTTCCTCTGTGGACCGACGTTTCTCGTAACAACATCGATACGTCGTCGATCCGTGTCTCGAGAATGCAGGACACGTAGAGTGGGCGTCGCGACGCCGTTTAATGCCGTGAATCATAGGTTCTCGATGCCAACGGGAAATCCGCGATAAGAAAATTTGGACGGCGTTTGATTACATTATTGATTTTCGAAGTATCGCGTATTACTTCATATTTGAAGAGATTATCTACAAATTTTCTGCTGATAAACGTGAATTTTCGTTTATATAAACATAGAGACCATAAGAAGATTCTCGTCGACGAGGTATCGACGTCGGAAAGAATCGCTGACAGGTTGTTGCTTGAAACGGCAGTCGATTGCATCGTTGTGTTTTGATGAACCTGTGGTTTTGCGTGGGGTGAAAACAGACCCCTTGTTTTTGTTGCAACACGCGAACGAGGGAACAATACGAAATGCGGTGATGGAAGAAGAAAAAAGCCTGAAAAAGGACGTCTGTGATGGGTCGATGATTTATATTGCATAAATGCTATATACCATGGACCTTCTTCAATTATGTAATGGATTCTCTTGTTGTCTGAGAAATGAAACTTGCATCGGGTGTACCTTATTAAGCGTAGACTCTTTGAGCCTGGAGAAATTACTCGTCCATTATACCCCACGTTAATTATTATTAAAATCAATAACGGTCGATATATACGGGGGGTAATGAATATTTTTAAATTGTATAATAATTATTCGACAAAAATAGCCGTACCGTTGGAAACGTACGTTTTAACGCGGAAGGCGAACCGTAAAAGAGCGGAAGTTCACCCCCGTCGCAAACTGAAAATCTGATTACCAATACACCGAGAGAAAATAAGTCTTTGACTACAGATGAGATTACTCGAAACGTGTAATGAGATTGTCGCTCGCATAATGAGTTTAGAATCGATAAATGACGCTGATGCATACGAACGTGCGTGCCAGTAGTGAAAGGGTCAGTAGTCAGACGGTGACGCTATAAATACGAGGAACTTAATTCGTTATATTTTTGCACGCTTGATTAACGACGATCGATAGTAATCGCGTTGGGCTTAAAAAGAAACCGGCATTGTGTATGTGTGTTATATTTGATGCATGTAACGTCGTTTTGACGGTGGCGGCCGCATGCTCGAGAGGTTTATGGTAATTCGGGCGAACCAAGTAAAAATGTGTAACACGACTCGCTGACGCACGGCCTTGTTTCACCTGAAATAGATTTCACTGCGGAAACGTATTCTGCGCGAGTTTTGACAGAGACGTGGATATAATTTCTCTTTTTATGCCTCATCCGCCGATCGATGACAATGTCGGAGGAATTAACGTCCCAGCCTATCTGAACGCCAAGTCCATCTTGCTACCACACTTTTCCCTAGTGTCGTATATATATTTCATCGTATCACCTGGGACAGAATATCTACAGATACTCAATCTTCCTTTTCATTACCCTCAACCATCTTAATTCCCCTTGGTTTTCGTTTGATTCAATTATAACAAACGTTTTCCCTCTAGCTTTAGAATTTCTCAAACTTCCACGTGAAATCGAATCGACACAAAAGTCGTACTCTCAAGTATCTCAAATCGATTCGTAACGAGAGTCTACTTTTCCATGAAAGAATATAACGCCGTCATAAAGTGCGCAAGTTACCCCTCGCCGTCAGGTGGTTCATTCAAACTTGACGCACAGTTGGCGTTTCGCGCGCAAACTCGGGCTTCGGTGGCGTCGCGGCGGTGGCAGACTCTAGCATTAACTCTGACGTTACAACGCCGCCCCCGTCCGTCATCGACCGACCGACGGCATGACGACGTCACACGTACCGCCAAGGACGACGCTATTTCGGGCGTTATGCACTGCCGTCCTCGTCCGCCGTCTTTGCCGTTTTACTTCTTTCTCGTTGTCGTCGTCGTCGTCGTCGTCGACGGCGGTTTCTTCGACAGCGAAGTGTCGCGTTTCTATCGTAAAAAATCTATACGATTCTATCCTCCACGTGGACACCGGTCAGTTTCAATTGCGTCGCTTTGATTTTCTATACGCGTCGTTGAATCCCGCGTCATTGCACCACCGTTCCATTTAAATCCGACGTCGTGAAAACGATGACGCAGTGAATACGAAACATCCCAACCGGCGGGGGATGTTTCGACGCGATTATGAAAGTTCGAGAGACTCCGATCGTCGTTGGAACGGCCGGCTTGAACGAACGTCACGATGACTCTTTAATAACAAATCCATGGATCGGTGTGTCCCATTTAAGAGGAATGAGGTAACAGAACGGATACATTTTTATACCTGATATCTCACTCGCTCGCAGTGCTAATCTTGGAGATCTTTATTTCGACGATATCACCTACCTCGATGCGATTCCCCTTTCGGACACATGTTTGGCTGCTCATTATTTATTGCCGACATTCAACGTCTATAACCATCAGCTGTTACCAATCGTACTTTGTTACCTATATCGAACTTACCCGATTTCAGTAACCTCGAAACATCACAAAAATATACATTAGCAAACCTTAAAGAATTTTCTTGGTATCTTTCTACAACACTGGCGGACTATAGTTTACGTAGAATTTTCCAAAAGTAATTCCTCGTTGGCAAGAAAACGAGCTTGTTCCGTCGTTGACCTTGAGCCAGTAGCGTCACGTGGCAGCCGTAATTTTTGCGAAGGTGACGTGAACGCATCCTCGTCGTAATAACTTCCCGGAAACGGTTGCTTCGCTAGGGAAAATCACGAGGGAAGACGGAAGGAGGAGGGCTGGCAAAAGGAACGATACGGACTGCGAGATTACCCTGCTGGTTCTGCTCGCGTAATAGTCGGCGTGGCAGTTGCTAAATTTAACGTGCACGAAGGCGGCAAAGCTCAGGATTAGAGCACGTCGCGACTGGGTTCCGCGTGACGTTACGGAAAGGAAAACGAGAAGGGCGAGGGAGGTAAAAGCGAGGTAGAGGGTGGAGGTAAAGAGGGAAATCGTATCTCGTGCCAAAGCAGACCTATGACGACGCATCGCGCGCGTGCTTTGACGTGAGCTTTTTGCAACGCCGCGAAACGTAAATACCGTTCCGGTGCCAGTCTTGGTGAATGACCGCCGGTAGAAAAAGTTTGTCCGCCAAGGAGGACCGTGGAAATGTAGGACACCGGTTAATTATATCTGCATGGATCTTTTTTTTTTAATTTTAGGACACTTTGGGGTGGGAATTGCTGATTTTAACTGGGTGAGAATTGTATATTCGGTTGTTTTGAATCGATGGATGAAGAAGGCACTTGTCGCAGGGCAATGTGAGGTTTGCATCTAAGGAGTAGATTGTAAGGTGAAAAAAAAAATAATGGAGAGTAGGTCTCACGTGGAACGGCATGGTAACTAGTAAATTAAAGGATAATCTTAGAATCGACGCGGTATTTCACGGTAAAGTTTCTTCTTTCTCCGAGAAATGCGGTCGCGCGGGGAGGTTATGGAAAATAGGGAAGGTTATTGCATGGATAATAGTTCCTCATTTACTTTCACGTTATAAATCTGCTAATAGCTCGGACTTCACGTTTGTCTGATGTCATCGAGTAGTCATGCAAGACGGATAGGCAAGTAGAGGGAGGGAAAGATCGCCGGCGTGTCGGGGTCGAACGTTCATAGTTGCATCTTGGCTCGTGCTTTCTTTTGAAAATCCATAGCCGTGGAAAAATGGCAATGACGAAACGGAAAACGATGAAGCGCGATGAAATATTGTCTCGTTGACAGTCGATTTACGAGCCAGCGAACGAGTAAATATTTTCGACGAACGACTCCTGTCGTTTGCCAGGGGAGCTTTGTTTAACAATTTCGCTCCGTTAAAGCTATTTTCAAGTTTTCTCGAAAATCAGAGTGGCGGAATACATGCGAACCAGTTGGTGGCACTGAGGAAGCGCTCTATATCGATTCAACGCAGTAATCTGCTTGGCTTAACGTGCGAGTTCAATCTTTTCTTTTCATGCAGTTCAACGAAGCTTTGGATTTTATGTTAAAACGATTCGGTAGCGTTAATTCAGTGATTTGTTTTATTTATTATTTTCTTTTGTTCGAGAACTCCATGAGAAATTTCGTTGCAGAGGATGAGAACGATTTACAAAATGGATTTTCCCTTGAAATTGTAATCGCAGGGACTTAAGTGGTAAATAGCAACACTGTGCATTAAACCGTGTTAAAAAGAATAATGTTAATCCACCTTCAACCGAAGGTGCATATGCGACGCGTCATTTAATTTTAATGCAAAAAAAAGTAGCCGTCCTCTTGTCGTGACCTCGTCGGGGAATTCTCGGGACAGTTATTACAAGCGCTGTTCATTAGCTTCTGTCGGTATCACTAATAAATTCCACTGCATTTCTATTCAATCTGATATATTGATTTATCGATTTTCCTAATCGCCATGGAAATATTCTACGTCGGGTTAAATCAGGGAACTGTCAATTACGTTAAACAACATCTGAAGTTCACAGCTGCCTGTCCAATAACACTGAGTAACTTCATTTTTTAACAACTTCATTTACACCACCAATCGATCTTCCCTCGGTTCGAAAAAATTTTCAAAAAGATTCCACGTCCCTCCGAAATCTCGATCTAAATCTCATCAATTAATTCCACTCTATCGTCATCTTCTACACGCTCTAAAAACCTACCCCTTCCCAAAACTCCCAACTTCACCCTCGGTTCACAAAAGTTCCAGAAAGATTCCACAAACTTCTCAAACCTCCGTAGAAACATCGGTAATTAAACTCATCCTACTACCATCACCTACGATACACCCCATAAACCTACCCCTCGCCAGAAACCCCAACCATCCCCTCATATTCCCCTAAAACATTCCCAAAATTCTTATCAAAATCTCAAACTACCTCCACGATCAAACTTTCACCCACCTATATTTCTAAAATTAAAACAAACCCTTTAAACCTCATGGAAAACATTCCCTCCGTCATCCAAATAAAAATTCACCCCCTGGAAACATCGTGAAGTACCGAAATCCCCTTGAAACTTCTCAAAAATATTGCAACAGTGAGATTTTACAGTCGGCAGAATGAATTAACATAACGAAACCAACGTGGGCACCTCACCTTCCGCCCCTGAAGAGATAAGAGGGAGGATGTCGATCGATGAACGGAACTGCGGTACACCAGTGACGTCATCAACGACGTCGCAGTATGACGTCATAAATTCAGAGGGAGAGTCGAGAGGAGGTCGCGGCAGAGGAGGGAATGTGAGGTGAAAGGGGAGGAAAGCAGCTGTGCAAAGCGGTGGGCTATGCCAGCGGGGGATGAAGGACGGGGTGAGGGTGAAGTCGCTCGCCTGGCTGTGTGTTGACGACCCACACCAAGGGGTGAGAGTGTAGAAGTTCCTCTGTATTCGTATTTCTGTACGTGTTTCATGATTCACGTGTGTGCGTTCGTTTAACGGGGGCGAGCAAGGCCGCCGATTAAAGAGGATAGAACGGTGCGATATTGAACGTTGAATTTAACAGGTGGAAATCGAACTCCGAACTTCTAACTTTCGTCACGATATTCCAGCTGGCGTTTATCGCAGTCGACTGTTAGGATTGGTTTTGGGATTTTTATTATGTCAAAGTCATTTTCACTAGGACGTCCTTTTAGTTGGGTCATTGGAACTTATTGAAAGGAGTGGATAGGGCAAGGTGCAAACGATAAAGGTATCATGGAAAGGTCGGTTTGGCGTTAAAGTCTGAGATAGTTCTTCCATCTGGGATATTATCATGATTCTCGGGTTCTCCAGAATGGTTGACTTAATTTTTCTTCGCCTTTGGTAGGGATGAGGTAAAAGATGGTTGGAAGTAGAGGAATTCCAGGTTGTTTTGTGGAGTTTCGAGAGTCGGATTGGATGTTTGGGTTTGATTATAGAAAATGTAATCTGGTATGGTTCTTTCACAATGGATCGTGCAAACTCGGTCGCCGGTGTGTCGATGCAGTTTATCAGATGTGTTGTCGTTCTGTTTTCCTTCCAGGCTCGTGATCTGACGGAGTGTGTCTGGCTACTTGATTTGCCCGAGCGACTTTGATCAGATAAAATTCGTAGAATCGTGCTACGTGTCCCAATTTACGGTATATGCATTTTCTGATTTTCTACGGTTTGCCGTCTCCCGCGCAAACACGTATCGTTCTCGTGGATCTTTTTGTATCTTTGCTTCTGATATTCCGAACTTGCTTTACAACGATAAATTAGCGTTCCAAGAGATAGAGAAGGGTAGAGGGAGAAAAATTGAGAAAGACAGAGAAAAAGAAAAAGTCCTAAGAGTATCCATGGTAAGAAAAGAATTGAGAGGATAGAACAACGAATACAGGACGATTTATAGCGGCTGGCTATACGCCAAGGAGATCATTATTATTTAACTATTTCGCCAAGCAATCGATGTACATTTCTTTTCCGACACGTCGATATCATCGTCCATAAAACTCTCGTCTTCGTTACCTCGTCGAGTTCAACACGAACGGCCGATAAATCTGATCGAACGGTCCGACACTGGTAACAAGGGTTACTTTGCGTTTTACGTGAGAAACCAATCCTTTCCCACAATATAAATCACTCAAATATTCATTCGCATTGAAAACTACAGACATGCCGTTCGAATAAAAACCAGCTGAACTTACACAGTACTTTGTACCAATACCGCGAACCGTAGCAATCAACAAACGGAATTAAGATGTAAAGTATTAATCCCTTAAAAACAAAATGAATGTCAAGATAATTACGACAGGTTGCAGATCCCTGTCATTGCCTCTCATCTTCGTCTTTCACGATGAAAATCCGTCTCACGGTACGAGGGAGAGGCACGAATTGGCTTTACGAGCTCGGCGGCCTTGAGGCCTCGAGGCCCAACGGGGTCTCGATCCGTCCTGAGTCGGTCACAGTCGTTCGGTATGCGGACCTCGATCTAAGCGACTAAATCACTTCTTTACTCGTTGCACGCTACGCCATTCGTTTACGAACGAGTCCTCTTTCCGATATCTTCGTGGTATCCTCGAAACGTTGCCCGATGCGACTTCCAGGAGAGTGCGGTTACAAAATTGTCTGCATCTCTTTCAACGTTCTCCATGTTCACCGATTCTCCAAGTTGGTCTATCCGCCATGAACAGGTTGAATGGTGATCGTATTTCGTTGACTTTGTCAGATCTATCGAAGTGGAATCTAGACGATGAATTGTATTTAGATGACCACCGCGAAGTGTTGCAGTAGGTATTCATTAAGGAGTAATTTACTTATTTTGCACTATCAATTTTAATATTGAAGCGTTTGTGAATATTGTCCTTTAGAAGTTGAAAAGTCAGACATTGAATCCGATAGCACCTATCATTGATGATCTCCAGTGTAATCAACGTATTAATAACTGATGATTTGCAATGTGATACACTTCACCGATTAGTCTATACCTGCTTTTTTTTCCTCGTTTAATCGAATGCCCGTATTTACATGTAATTACCCGACGGTAGATACAACCTGTAAAGTTATTATCGAACATAGCGTGTACACTTCGCGGACAGTGTATATGCATAGTTGTCTAAGCGAGAGTAAAGTGATTAACACTTGCTTTGAACTTAGAGTGCACTCTAGTCACTAATAATCAGTAAGAGTAATTAGATGTGGTTCGGTTGATGCTCGTATTGGTCTGTAACAACGTTGCATCTTGAGAACCGTGTTTCACGGTACGGGGAAGTCGCTTCGCGGCTGCCATGTGACGTGGCGCCATGAATACGCGCGCTTTCCAAAGGGGAACTAATTAGTTTACATTTTCTTTTAGAGACACGAAGGACGTAGTTTAATGAGACCACACCAATCATGTGGTAATTAGTTTTATTACAGTTTCTCCTCCAACGTGTACACGTCAAAATCGCACTGCATGTGGAACATTCTCAAAATTGAGAATCGATCAAGTTCATCAGCAAAATTCCCACCTTCACGAACTGACAAGAAGCTTCAATATTTAACTTATCAATGCAGTCAATATTTGTCCCTCCTATCCGATGATCAACGGACAATTAAAATCTCTTAACCTGACCGACCTATCGTCATAGCTCTATACAAACGACAGACTTCTGCAGAAAACCAGTTAATATTCACCGCTAAGATTGGACGATTATCGAACAATTAGAATCCGCGAGGCCGATCGAACCGAGCTTTCCTCTTAGCGCTATATCAACGCCAGATCGTATCCGCGGTTTCGGGGTCACGGAACCTGCAGCTCGTTTCCGACCGCGGTATGGGTGTCGCGTATTGCCTGCTCTGGCGCATACCAACCAGAGAGATCCTATCTACCACGTTGTCGCGCCGCGCCGAGCCGAGCCGAGCCGCGCCGAGCTGACACGCACGCACACCTTTATGCTACCACACGCCACCTTACGCTACCTCACGCGCCTTATGCCCCTCTTTGCCACTCTTTTTTTCACTCTTGCTCTCTCCATCTTGCTCCTTTTCGTTCTGACTTGCTCCTTCTCTTTCCGACTTGCTGTATCACTCTCTGACTTGCTCTTTCTCTCTCCAACTTGCCGTATCACTCTCTGACTTGCTCTTTCTCTCTCCAACTTGCCGTATCACTCTCTGACTTGCTCTTTCTCTTTCACTCTTAGAATCACTCTTTCCCTGTTTCTCCTACTACTTCTCTTTCCCTCTTACTTTTCATCTTTCTCTTTCTGGGCCTTTCCTTCTTGCTCCTTTTCCTTCCTGCCCCTCCTCCTTCTCTATGGGCCTTTCATTCTTGCTCCTTTTCCTCCTACCTCTCTCTTTGCGCCGTTCTTCGTCTCTCCACGTTCGTTCCTGTTCCACGGACCGTGGATCGCGACCGAGGGATCACCGCGTAGAGAAATTTCAAGGAGAAATCGAAATCGATATGAGATCGACCCCGAAAGCGGTTCTCCGATAGCGGGTTTCCAGACGAACAACGTTTCCTTGCTCGACGCGGGTCATGATCTAGGAGACTGGGCCAGTTCGATTTCACTGGCTGTTGTGAAAAATTCAGGTGGCGATTGCTGCACTTATATTATACTTGGAACTGTATTGGACACATTGAAATAGGCTGATGTTGATTTTTGTTGATGACTCTTCGTCATTTTGCTGCATGTTGCAAGAATGACCTAGCAGATTGGGCCAGGTCGATTTCACTGGCTGTTGCGAAAAATTCAGGTGGCAATTATTGTACTTATATTGTATGCGAGGTGCTTGGAGTTGTTTGGATACATTGGAATAGGTTGATGTTGATTTTTGTGAATGATTCCTCGTTATTTTGTTCCACAGGAACGTTGATTCCTGGCATCGTCTATGATCTGGTTTTACCAATGAAAGGAACAATGGTCTTTCTTTTTGTCCGATAGAGTTTCTCAGAGTTTCATCAATAGATCCGTTAAACAGCGGCTCATTGACGTGACTGTGACAGGTTTCTACTCCCTGGTTTTCTTCATTAGCCTTAATGCCAGTCTGCAACTGATTAATGAGGCCAATAACTCGCGCTGACTTACCTGATTATCCTACGATGGTACGAGAAATTATTCGACAGTTGCCTCGTTGCACTTCTTAATTCACATTGATTCCATTGATTAATGAGACGAATAACTCATACCAGTCGTACCGAGGCTGCCATGTGCTCATCGCAAACTTCGAAATCCATTCTCGACGATCCAGATCGAGAATCGCGAATAAATGCCCCATGTAATTCGCGAAAGAGAATCGGAGATATTGACAGCTGCCTCAGTTTATTTCTTTATTTCAACTCGCTTCCTCCTTGATCGATCGCACGGATTAATTATTCATACGAATCTCTGCGCTTCGATTTGAATAACATTTAAATAAACATAGCTCGACCGTGCTTTCCGGTCTCGGGAATTTCTATGGAACGATAATGGTGACCCGTTGGACGATACCACCCGCGATATTACTTCACTCTGTGCTTTTAACCAGACACGTTATCTTTAAGTGTTCGTATCGTTAAGTTCATCATTTTTACCTTCGTTACCAACCGGCTAACTTGGTTATCGATTTTTCTCGACAATGTGCAAGGACGATCAACGAAGACGATTACTGAATATTTGTATCACTCGGTTGCTACTCTCGTCCTTCACCTTCAACCATTTCACTATGTTCACGTATCTCACCACGGCCCACCACCAGCTTCACCATCGATTTTCGTCGTCAGCTTTCGTACAACCTTCTCCAAGGACAGACGAAGCCCCACTTTTACAATTTTACCATTTTCCACAATTTTATTTTCAACCCTGTATCTCAAACCTTCCATCGAGATTCATCGATGATAGGTATATCTTCTAGCATCGATTCGCACGAGAATATCTTACAGAAAACCTTTCCACCGTGTACACTAGAATCTACATGTGTCGTTGAAATTTTCCTACGTCGATTTTTCACCTGACAACAAAGGTTGGAGTAACATCACGATTTTACATCTCGTCTCGCCACCTTCGTCTCATTGTGCAATTAAGTCGAGCGCATTTCACCACTTCTGCGAGAGCAGCTGCAACGCTCTTAAAAGTGGACACAGCGGCTGCCGTTGCACCGAGTTCGCTCCTCGCCTCGACTAAATTTACTCGTAGCAATTATATGGATCGTAACCGGTTCTGACTTTGCTTATTGCGCTCCATTGACTTCGTTCAGAGGCTCGTTGTCGCTTCTAGCTGGCCATTTCGATTTTCACCGTGCTGTCGACCGCAGGATCGACGTCCTTTTCAAGGAAACATGTAACTAGTTACGATATTCCTGGTATAACTGTTGCCGGTGGGATTTACGCGGCAATAGCTTTCTAATTCTGTTGCTTCGCCGGCACAATTAACTTGCCAGTGAAAACGGGACGTCACTGATAACCGGGAGGTATATTTGGCAGACGAATTTGTGACAATTTTCAACGGAAATCCGGCAGACCTATTTTCGACCTGACCGACAGAATTTTCATTGGCGAAACATCGCTTTGACTGACACTTTTGTTGTTCTATTATCAGAGAATTCCTCGGTGCGATATTTTTTTACAGTAGAACCGTCATTGAAGATAATCATGCAGAACGGATACTCTGATCAACGTAATTTCGGATTTGTACGATGAAAATAATGGGAAATTGTCCCAAAGTATCATTCGGTGGTTCAAAATCAGCTTGCAAACTGTAGGACCTCGGCGAAAAGACAATGTCAATTGTTGCTGCAAGGCAGAACGACAAGGCACTACGGTTCCTATACAGATAAATGCTCCAACTCTCAATTAACGTGCCCAATTTCAAATTTCTGTCATCTCTCTATGATTTTTCCTACATCTCTTTTTTAACACTTAACCTTCCGGCTTTATATCTGTTATATTGAAATATACGAAATAAGTACTTTGGAAAAAGAGATTTGAAGAGGTGCAAAAGATGATCAATAAAGTACTTTTTGTTTTATATGTTTTGAATGGCTGCCCAATCAATTTAGGGAATTTTTAGAAAAAATCAGAAGGCGGTCATTTGACCGCCAGGGTAGGTTTAGTGTTAAATATCACATGGCACTCTGGCTGATTTGCAATCAATCTAAAACTGCATGTCCCAATCACAATGACCACGGTGGTTAAAAACAACGATTGATTAAACGCAGTATCCTGCATACGGGAGACCAGAACAACGGCGATTATGATATCAAAGCCAAATAACGGCGCAGATGCGAGATGATAAGCAATAATAAGCGATCCGAGTTGCGCGTGGGGCGCGAAATAAGTAGAAAACAACGCGTTGATGTATTAATTGAGCCGTAATAAGACGGTTAAAGCCAGAGGGAACGGTCTCGAATGCCGACGTACCGCTATTTCAGAAATTCGATAATAGGATCACGGGAAACGTTGCCGGATGAAAAGTCCGACTCTCTCACGCCCGTTGCACCTACTCGGCCACGAAGCTTGCGAACGCGTGTTGTCTAGATTTCGTAATAATTGCACCCGCGACTATAATTTCCCTGTGCGATGCACGAGCCTTTATCGGCTCGCATTTATCGCGTTTCGATCCCATAGGTAGAGTTCGTGCTGCGAGCGTTTAGAATGACCGGTTGATACTGAAAGATTTAAAAAAAAAAAACAACAAAGAAAAGGTAAAAGAGGAGACGACAGTATAATTACACGGTAAGGATAAAATTTCCTTTGACCTTCTATCATGAGGTAATAACGGAAAGTTGATGCAAAATAATAAAGTCACAAGAAATATTCACCAATTTAAAGAAACAAAAACGAGGCAAATAGTTCAGATGCACTTAAAGCATACCTCGAAATGCATACCACGATTATATTCGATACAAAGAAACCCGACATGAAATTACAGGTGCCCGTCACGTATGACACGATACAAGGATCGAGACACGTGTATCGCATTTCCTAATAATTACTCGAGCAACCGCTATTTCTCTGTTACCGCGCGAGCCATTATTGGCTCATATTTATCGCGTTACACCGTGTCGGAAGGAATTCAACGTTGCCCCAGCAGACGCCCTGTCTGCATTCTGACGAGCGATTGTCTTCCACCCAGGTTCGATGTAACATTGCTATCCGGTCGTAAGGATAATACACTCGGTTGCTATTAAAACACACCGCAGACAAATGCCATTTCTGCGAGTGTGCGAGCGTGAGTGTAGCCACTTACTTGGAGCATATGCGATCACCGTCCCTGCAATTACTCCCTCGTGGCGATTTAACGTATCATTAGTGCAGGTTACGTGAGCAAACATGCTCGAGAGGTTGCAAACGTTTAATATCTCGTTACCTCGTTCGTGGCCAAGCCGCCAGGGTGTTTCTGATTTTTTTTATTCCTTTTCTTTCTCCGTACGGGACAAATGATAGACAAATTGTGAATTTTGGGTGATATCTGATTTCGGGAGTTGTTCTTCGGATTATTCGGTGAAGAATTAGATAATTGAATTTATGGGAGGGATCATTGTATATCCGAGATCATGGGAGATTTGACGTATCGCACTTTCGGTAACCCACTTTCGAGGGAAACGTTTGTAAAAAGATTCTGGAAATTTCCTGTTACCGAATCGCTTTGCGGGGAACAACGGAGGATGAAAGTATGAAACGGTACTTTCGATTGGTGTATCGGATATACTGTTAGGATGAAGAGAGAATTAATAAATGATTATTATACATGCGCTTGTAGATCTCGAACAGTGAAGTTGATAAATTGACATTTAGGGGTGAATTAATTAATATCCTCCTTTTAAAAAAATAATATAAATTGAATAAAAGTAAAATTGCTCGCAATATAGCAACTTTCGTTTCATACTTTCATCCAATGACTATGTAAATTGCAGAGAAAGCCTATTCTCATTTTGCATTTGTACTTTTGTCAAAAAATTTTAACCCTTTGCACTATGAAGTCACCTCTGGCGTGGCAAAACTATTTTTCCCTAATACTCTGAAGTTATCTCTGGCGTGACTTTTTCTGTCACATATAACATTAAACTTGAAATAACTGCAAGCAATTACTTCATACCCAACATGTGATATCAAAAGCACAAAAATTAAATCAGAGTTGGCCGAGATCAAACAAGGAAAACAATTATAGTGCAAAGGGTTAAATGTGGAGAAAGAAAATCTCCGCTTACATCGTTGACGCATGCCTGTACAAACAACGAGGGATCGATAAATAATTATCGATGTAAGATGAGGTATTAAGAAATAGCTACAAGAAGAAGAAACCTTTCATGGGAAATGTTCGGCCCTTGAGGAGGTTTGCTGTCGTGTGCGAGCGATTCGCTCGCCATACGGCAGGCGGTTCGCGCGCGAATAACTCCTCGCCGCGGGCGGTGTAGAAAGCTGGATGGGATTAGGGTACCTATTACGATATTCGTTCGATTATGTCTACCTGTTCGTCGATTTCCGTACACGAATTCGCCCACGAGACATCGATGAAGATACGGAAGAGGAGGAACAAGAGGATTCTTGATTCAACAAAGACGATATCCGTGAAATAGCATTGTGAAAGGTGATCTTCGATTGTCATGCGACCAGCGACGTTAATCGGTCCTTGAAGAGAAACTCTCAAAACGATTGAGAAAAAGGAAAGACAAGGAGATAGAAAGAGATGTTTCATAATTCAAAAAGTCTCATTTACATTTTTATCGACACAATTTATTCGTCGTTACTTGACATATTGATTTCTTAAGATATCGAGAATTCGATAGGACGATCGTTAAGTAATGATTGTTATTAACTTGTCGCTGGTTACGCAAGGCGAGTCTACGTGTCGGTAATTTCGTTTGTTCAAATTGATTCCTCGTCTGATTGCCTTACAGCCGGCACGAAAGTACTTTACCCTTAACCGTCTTGCGAGCAGAGATCAAACTCGCGAATGCTCGCACGGATCTTGCAAAAAAGCGTCAGCAATTTCAATTACGCTACCTAAAGAACCTGGCACTTTCGATTCTCGTTTTAAACATTAGAAAAACCGGATCGATCGCTCGATCGTTGATCGCTCAATCGTCCTGGCCGATGCTACCGTGTCTTACGACATCGTACACGATTTTATCGACGTGAAAGATTCGATTTTGGTAAGGCAGAAGATACACGCACACATTTCTCCTCCTTCGATCTTGCTTCTTGCCGACTGCAACATCCCATCCTATTCCGGATTGCCCTATTAGGCAACGGTCATTTATCTCACGTGTCACCGAATGACCGCGAATGGTAATCGTTCCTCTGTGCTTCATCTATCGCCATCGACGACAATTAATTTCGTTTGCCATGGTCTCCGCGATGGGGATACTCGTAAAAGTACGGAGTTTCCGAGGTAAAGACTAGAACGGGCCGGTGAGTTTCAAAGATCGCACGGAGCGATACTTGCAAACATTTCCCACGAAGGTTTCTTCGCGAAGATTACCGTCGCTCGTAGGTAATACCACCGTGAAGAAACCTGTCCGACAAAGTTTCTTTTTGATCGAACATGCATACGTATATCTATCTTTGTATGTATACCTCTATGTATTTATTGTACGTATGTATATACGCTTTACCCTAAGTGACCCTATTAGTTGGTGGTTATCTTTCTCGTGACGTCCCGCGTAGACGACGTGGTGACCCCGGTAAATCCTTTCTCTTCGACGTGTCGAGCGGTTGCAGTCTCCTCTTGCAGCTGACTGCAAGGTGCCAAGCACGTCTTCTAGCATTCATATACTAGCACGTGTCTTTCGTACGTGTGCCAAGGAATCTTAAACGTTGATTTAACACCGTGGATACGAGAATCGTGGACTCGTTTCAACGCTTGGTTTAAAGGACCAGTCGAAATTGACAGTTTAGAGTTGTAACGCTTCGATCTGTCTTTGAATGGCGGTAGGTGAAATGTTAATCGACTCTACGTCAATCTTCGGTCTTCATGGTCTGTTCGGTGCAATGGAGTGTCAACGGGTACGATTAATTTGGTCTTGACGTTGGGTGTTGTCCGGATAACAGGGTGTTTACTACTCTATACGAGTGATTAGGTTACAAAAGATTATTCCATAGAGGATAACACGATCAACGATAACGTTCGAGGTGTCCGTAAGGCTGATCGAAGATAGACGTCACCTGTCCTACGATCTTACCGTTGAGGATTAAAATTATACGATGAAATTGTACGAGCAGATGACGCGGACGGATCGTCGGAATGACTTTGCGAATGGTCGTACGTTCTTTTGCAGAAATTCCAAAAAACATTCGACCCCCTGCGTCTATCGCCACTACCTGGCGCGTGACACGTTGATGAATCGCGATTAGAATCGCGAACGGCGTTGATTGGAGCGATTGCGATCTTGTCGATGGTTTTTCAACCGACTCCACTCCATCCAGGACACCTGCGGATTCATCTTGTTCGTTGATAGCGACTGTAGAACGAGACACCGTTGCACCTTCATTCGAGACGGGAGTCTGGCAGTGTTGCATCGTGCGAATGCACCGTGAGGCTCGCGTAATCGATGTCGCGATTCGCGCTCCGGAACTTTCGCACCGTGCACGATCTCTTCCGAGATAAACGGTTGCACGTGCCAGCGATGCGTTTCTGTGCATCGTAAACGTGCAGTTATCCCATAAGTTATCTCCGTGAAATTCTATCAGGTCGGCATGGTTATACAATCAGTTGTTTATATAATAATTACCGTCGATTAGAAATCGCGGTTTCAAATTCCAAGGGATTTTGTGCCATTAACAATCGACGATTTAATCGAACGATTTTACAATTAACTTCTCTACAAACGAGACGTTATTATTCGTTGCTTGGTAATCGTTAATTGGCATTAGCAGAACGAGGCTCGTTCGAGTGTTTAACGTTTAACTGAAAGTAGAAACGTATAGCAGCCCACGCAAGAGAGTATCTCGAGGTTTTCAACACCGACGGAATAAATCTCTCCTTCGTCGCACCATTGAAATTCGTTCCTGCATCGATTTCGATGAAAGTACGACGATTCTGGTACCCACGTAGATCCCATACAGGAGTGCGTGTCTTCGTCATCGGTACAACGTACCTTCTCGACGAGAGTGAGAGGACGAGCAACCGGTACCGTACATTGCGACGGGGAAAGGAGACGCTACCGGCACGTAAATATATAGACGACAGGTATATGCCTGACGTTTAATACCTGTCGACTCGGCGAGATCTCTCGAATATAATATTACCGCCTCCTCGAATTCGAATTCACGAGTTTTCTATGCACGAGCGGTGCGGCAGCGCGAATAAATCGGTGGTCTTTAATGAATCGTCGTCGTCCTTGAATTCCGCGTGTCGCGAAGTCCCGTTCGAGGATACAGCTCGCGCCACTTGTTACGTATGGCCGGGAGATGAATTTTATTTATCTTCGAAAGAAGAATTATTTTACAATACCTTCGTTATTTTCAAATTTAAGAACGTTGGAAATTGACAAACGTTTTCATTCGTCTGCGAGAGCTATGATTATCGTTCTACGGCTGCGATCTGGTGGAAATTCAGTCTGTTAGAGTTTTATCCGAGTACGCAAATGGATTTGTTTTTCACGGAAACTCACCGATAAGGCGAGTCCTGGCACGAAAAGCGGTAGCTCACACGTGCCGATAGAAAATAATTTATTAGTATTCCGTGGTACAGCCTCCGTCGAGTGTCTCCCGTTGATTTCTAGCCCAAACAGACTAGTTTCGAAGGCGAAGTTGCCGGACAGCTCGATTGCAATTAAGACCGGTCGAACCTGCCCGAGCGGACGCGCCAAACGTGGCTTCTTGCATAACTGTCCACCGCGTTTTGCAGGATGCGCGACTCGAGGCGTCTGCCTGTACGAAATATCCTCTCGTAATACGCTCATGCGATTTATTTTTTGCAAGACCGGCCGTTACGTGCGGAAAGTGAACCGACGACTTTTCGACTGTCTTACGATCGAGATATCTCCAATCGACGCGATTGAATTTGCTCTTCGGTTTAGCCGCGTATGCCTCGTGTAATCCGTTAGTGCCAGTAGTTTCTTAGTATCGCTGATAAATCATTTCGACTTAAATAATCAGCTTTAGATCATTTATAAAAGGTAAATTTCAATTAATTCATGTACAATATGGATATTTTCAATTTTATGTTCATCCGAGTTTGCAATTAATTCTTTGGTTTTAAATTACTATGGTTATTCCACCAAGAATTTACTGTTTTAGGTGAATTTTGATTCAGTGGAATTATAATATATATATTAAACAGAAAATATTTAGTAGAGATAAGAGGAGACTGGAGAACGGACCCATTAATTGGGAATTAGAGTTTCTGACTCTACGCCACAGTTCACCGATCATTTTTGTTTACCATTCGCGATTTAAATTTCCCGGTAAATCTCGAGGAAACGTTGCGGAAATCATCTCATTGCACCGAGTCGGCTATCATGCCGGAATTCACGGAAAAGTTGTACCCGATCCGCCGCGACACAACAATGAATTCTATCCGCGGATATTGCAACAGGTCTTAATTACGTCTTCGATCGCGAACACTTAATCTTATTACGTATCGTCGGTTGGTTTCGATGTCTCTGAACGTTCATCCATCCAGGAGGAAAGACGAAACGACGATTTCCAAGGTAGGAAATCGGGGAAATCCCCGATCGACCGCGGTGATCTCGATGCCTGCATAGGCGCGCGCTCTCCGCTGTTCCTGACACTTCTCTCTCGCTGTCTCTTTTTCTCTTTCTCTTGGAAGGAAAGCGAACGATCGATATGCCAGCACGGGAAGCACGCATGCGACTATCAGGATGTGGGTGGAGTCGTTTGATACGGCCATTTTGCAGCAGGCGCCATTTAATTCGACACGTGGCTCCTGAACCTGCTGCTTGGAAGAGATATTTTTAACAGGTGCCATTATACTGCAAATCTCTTCTCGCTCTTTGCATCTCACTTTTTCTTTCTCTCTCTCTCTCTCTTTTCATCTTCTCTGCATATTTCTCCTTTCTCTCGTCTCTGTTTGCACGATGACGAAATTATGCCGAATTTCACAACCCGATGTGTTACCAGAAGTATAATTGCACCGGCAAGAAACGTCGGTTTAGCGGATTTCTATTTGCTTATTCTTTAGTCCGAGGAATGCGGGATGATTACTTACGCGCGATGCCTCGAAAGAGTCGTCTTTTACAATTCTAACAACTGCATATTATATGGTAAGAAGAGAAAGAGAATTTAAGTCGAGGATCATCGCTGGTCATACCGGAAACGGCGAACGTTCGGTCCCGTTTCCCTATCGGCTCTTCTTCCAAGTCTTCCAAGAGGTTCGTGTCGATCGTAAAACGTTAAAGTGGTCGATCATGCCGGTGGTAATTTTTTCGTTAAGTCTGATTTATGCTTAAGATTCTTGACTCTCGTCCCGTGAATTTTCGTTCACGGTTCATCGGTAATTTATATCGGCACTCGGACATACGTCCGAATATCGACGACTCGAGCCGGTACCAACGGTACACCGGCAAATGTATTTTTCACCGTACGATTTATGGCTAGACTTTCGCTCCGGCGTACAGGGTGTCCCGTTAATAGTGTCGATAATTTCATCGCGAAGTTTTCTCGGGTATTATCCGAAAGATAATTCCCGATAGGTTCGATGCGATGCGCCGTGAAGACCACAGGAAGCAACGTATCGCCGTGGTTCGTTACAACTTGGATCCAACATTGCGGATACTTTCTCCAGGTATCCGCGATTAGCAACTCGGGATATTCAAAACTCATTAAACTCCATGAGAGCGCGTATTTTTGTCTCTAATCATATTACCGCGCAAAATTGCCCATAATTTCGTTGTCTCTGCAAAATTGATCGGCGCAACGTGCAACTTTCATTGGAACGCTCACTGTTCTTTCTTCTCCTTCTTTAAAAAAAAAACAAAAAAAAAACGATCAAACGAAAAACAACTCGTCATTCTCGAATACGTGGAAAGAAGATCAACCTCAGAGTCGTAGAATCGCACGGGTCATACACCCGTGAAAGCGGGCTCCCTTTGAACCAATCGCGGGATCGTGCTTCCATTGGATTGCGAAACTCATTGGAGCGTTTCTTACCAAAGCAGGATAATCCTGGCGTGCCATCGAAAAGCCCTCGGAGCATCCTCCGTGTCACTGAATGCAGCAACGTAGCCGCATCGCAGCTGCACCCACGAGTCGCATCCTTCGTCGTGTCGTTCCCTTCTCCTCTTTCTCCTTCTTCTTCTTAGCCGTGTCACGCCAGGGACCCTTCCCACTTCTTTATTCCACGGCGCCTTCTGCACACACTGTATCGCGTATGTCGGACGGTATGTTCGACGGTGTGTTGGACGGTATGTTTGACGGTATGTTTCAGAGTGTGTGCATACGCGGTGCACCTCGAGAGAGCAAAGGAGAGTGCTCCGACCGGAGCTAAGCCGGTCTCACGGTAGTTCTTCGGGGTCAGGGGGCGATATACCTACCTACCTATCAGGCTGCCTGGCTGCTCGCCTGGCTGCCTGCCTTCTCGAGAGGCTGCGTGTCGCAAGCGGCTCTCCGTATCCTCCTTCTCGTTCTCTTTATCTTACGCTTTCTCGCTTCATCCTCCTTCACCACCGACGACGAACCTCTTCTTTCACCTCCTTCGACACCGTATGCCGCACTCTAACCCGGAGTGCAACCCGCGGTGTCGCTTGCGTTCGCCTTTTGTGACGCTTCAACGGGGACACGTTAGTTCCTGCGGCTGCGCTAAGGTCGTTTTCCTATTGTGCCTTCGATATGGGTGAACGTACGGTGCGGAGAATTTTCTTGCTGTTGCTGGGTTTCACTGTTGTGATTTTTAACCTCTTGGCGCCCTTGGTCACATATTTGGACATTTAGTTTTTTATAATTATAATTACTATCATTAACACTGTTCCTACCACGACCGGTCAAATGACCGTTTTTAAAATTTCAATTAGAATTTCCTATATACAACGTAACTGAATCGCCTTTAAACTTCACGACTTTTCCTCAAATATACATATAATACATTCACATTATAATACATTTTTTAATATTCACTTCTTTTTTTACTGTTCATTTTCTGGGAAAAAATTATCATTTGACAAATTCACCGGTTGCGGTAGGAAAAGGTATACGTGAAGTGTCGGTAGGAATAGTGTTAATAAAAGGTACAAAAATTTGATAAATTATTCACTGCAGAATCTCTCAATAAGAAAAATAAAAATCTAGTGGTTTGGCCGCACTGACAATGTTATTTCTGGTGTACAGTTAGGGATATGAAAATAGCTTCTATTAAAAAATTGAAGAGGTTAACCCAGTCCGTAAGCGGACTTTTGACAGTCTAGTACTAGGATAGCCTGCATTTTCTAGTTATTATAAAATATCTCCCTACAGTCACTGCAAAATCGCAGCTGTCTCGTCAGAAATCTTGGATCCAGAGAAGACGGGCAACTCTCGCGTGCCAAAACGGTTTAAGCAAAATTTCCTTGCAACCCGTAAGTAGGTTCATAGGTGAATAGCTCTTTGTACTTCTCGCGTTCGTTAGTTCCTTTGTGGGCATACCGTCGACACGGCGATTGGTATCCTCCGCGAATTATTGGGCGGGCGATAATTCGATCGTGTTAGCGGAATGAATGGCTCGCTAATGACCGTCGAGAATGACGATAAGTGAGGGTAAACAGTACGTCCGCGTCTTCGTGAAACCTTTGCTGCAATCGCGATACAGAGATGACTCAGGAATCGTTGGTAATTTCCGGAGATAGTCGTATAATTACAATACCATTAATCTCCCGCTAAATTTAACGAAGGAGAAAGCTACGTGGATGTTGCATACATTGGTCCAGTTTTAGACGGTCTCTCGTTACCCGTATAACTTTCCAAATTAACGAACACGACGTGAGAAATCTTCGCGAAAACATTGCCATACGATTTCGCGATTTAAACGATTTTCGATGAGGCGCGGTGCTCGTGAACTCCTCGATCACTCGCCTCGATAAACCGATAATCAATGACTCCCCTATCGGACTTTCATAAACGCCAATTTATCAATCAGATTACCTCTCGTTCTACCGTCTAATTCCAGATCGTAATCTTCATCCGTGACGGTACGATCGATGAATTATTATCCCCCGTTTAAAGACAGCCCGGGTTAACGGGCCGTAGATCGGAATAAATGGAACCAGTTATCGCACCATGGATAATAATCGTCTTAGCACCGAATGGTCCAAGGATCGCGGAAGATTACGCGCAGCGGGATACAGAAGACGCGTTGTCCTGGCCGTTGAAAAAAGAAATAAGAATGGAAATAAGAAAAAAAAAAGACTAGGATCCACGACGAAGCGGAATGAAAAAGAAATATGGCAGAAAGCGGACGTTCGGGCCGGCTCGAGACGAGTCGTCTCTACTTAGCAGTGAAAGGGTTAATTATGGTCGGTCAGAGAGCCTGGAGACGTCTAGCGCGAGCGGTTCGTGTGGGCGAATCGATGGGAGCTCGAATCGAAGATATCTTCGTTCGCGATTATGTGTCGTATGTCTGAGACACGATCAGGTCCTACTTTCTCTCGTGCACGCACGCACGCTCACCCACCGTTTCGTCTTCGTCGTAACGTTTGTTAGGTGTGCCTGCATACGAGACGAGTCAATTGATCGTGAATATGACGGCTTGGAAGAGCTCACGAAGGAAAGTACGTCTGCAAATAGCGACTTGGTACCTAACACGGTGTCACCGTTTTTCCTGGTATACGTTGCGTAGAAAGGAACTCGCCGATACGATGAATTATTCATAAAGGATATCAATTATCATGGCACGAAAGCTCAGGATACCCGGTGGAAGATGTAGAGATCGAGAGAGGCCGAGAGAATCATTATTTACAATTAGCCTGTAATTTATAGAAATTCAATGTCTAATCGTAATAAATGTATCGTTGAAATCACTGATCTGACGTCATGCGAGCGGATAGTCGAAGAGTAGGTCATGCTGCGTGCAAAAACCATGGAGGATTGAATTTTACGTGCGCTCCCGTGGGAACATATAGTATTACCAACGTTTTCCAACGTAATTCCACGTAGATATCTGTCCGACAATAAACGTAATTAGCTTCCAACGTTAAACTCTCCACGAACGTCGAATTTCACCGGAAGGAACGTCCGATAAATCGTCCACGCTGATTTCAAACTGCCCGCTACGGATATCGTCGACCGTGCTCGATTCTCGACTCCAATTACGATCGTTCGAGGCGTGAGAGTAAAATCACTCCGCGATTATTTACAGAACGCGAGAATCCTCGTGTTTGCTTTGGTAACTAGCAACAATACGCCTTTCTCTCGTAGCAATGCGGATTCACATTCTTGGGTGAGGTTCTCAAATAGTTCCACACAACCGAGTAGCAATCCGTCTATTGCAATCGTACAGGAGCGAATCCTCGATCGAGTCGATCGAGATCTACCAAATCTTTTTTTAATCTTTTGTATTTTCACCTGATCAATGGGAATGAAAATGAAACTTTTCGTGAAGCAGGTGAACGTACCTCGCGGAAAGTCGAGGGCGAATAAACCGAGGAAGCGAAGTAAATCCCGAGAATGTGCTGGCAGAAGTGCACACGAGCAAATCAACGAACCGAGGCAAGTCGTGGAGTGCGCCGTGGCTGCACGTGGTGGCACGTGGAGAGGCGTGGTTCGTGGGAGGGCCGTGTATACCTCTCTGTAATCCACTTGGCACACGCTGTTCGGCTAACCCTACTCTTTCACGTCCGTTCGCTACCCTACTCTGGCTGCCTCTACCTTTACCCTGCCTACGATGCCGTTGACTAGTGTTACAACGTTAACCGAGTCCTTCCGTGCACGTGCACACAGCTCAGGTGTAAAGTTCTGCCTCTACCATGGGCCCCGTAGGTGGGACCGCTCGGAATCGTGCTGATGTTCCGTCGATTCTACGGTTCTTCGTGAGACGTTGGAATTTCTCGGCTCTTTTTCAGGTATTCTGGTTAAGTCTCACTTGGCAGGGTTGTTTTAGAAGGTTTGGAATTTGTAATTAAGCGGAGGGGTGGAATTGGGGGTGTTTCGAGGTAAGGTTATGAGAGAGATTTGTTTAACATTAACACTGGAACTACCGGCGTTAAAACTATCATATTTTAAAATATTAAATAAGTACTTTGAAAAGGAAAGAATCGAGAGGCGGGAAAGATAATAGATTCGGCGATTTATGTTTTTTAAGATGGACAGAGAATATTTATTATAAGACTCTTCTATAAATTTGGAGAATTTTTGGAAAAAATTGTGTACCAGTCATTTTTACTGGTTTGGTAAATAGTTCTAGTGTTAAACCTACCATGACGGTCGAATGACCGCTGTCTGATTATTTCTAAAAATTCCTGAAATTGATTGGGCAGCCATTCAGTAAAAATTTTAGGTCTATCGTATAAAACAGAAATTACTTAACTGATCTTCTTTTTCACCTCTTCAGATCTCTTTTTCCAAAGTACTTATTTCGTATATTTCAATATAACAGAGTTAAAGCCAGTAGCTTTAGTGTTAATTGACGTGGAGCCGAGGTTGGAAAGAACGTAAGATCTTTGAGATACTTTTGAGAGGACGAATCTGTGTGGATTAGGTTTAGGTTACATCTGGAGCGAAAGAAGAGAAGAATTTGAAAAATGAGTGTAATTTTATTTCGTGATTTTAATACAAATAATGATATTCACACGACGAGGGCGGGAAAAGTATCGCTGTTAAGGGATTCAGCTTTCTATGTGGGAGAAGCAGCATGTCCTCTCCCCTCTTATTGTCGCTCCTTTAACCCACCATAACAGTCTCACTATTGTGTCTGATCGACGTGCTTTCCACACCCCTCTCGGATTAATCTCCGTCACGGTATAATCGCGTTACGACGAGGAGGACTCGGCAGGCAGCGGAACGTATGTTTTACGACGTGAAAACCACTGGGTGGTCCATTGCCGTTTGCAGTTGTGAAATTAAATCGAATGCGGCCTAGGTGTCCGTGACTATCTGCAATTTCGATCTTGAGTGGTGATGTATCAGGATGGGGAAACTCTTTCAGGGGGAGGAACGTATCCGGCTGTTGACGTATCGTGTTACTTCCACTTTACATATTAAAATATATTTTATCTCCTTAATTTCATATCAAAATTGTTCCTACATCGAAGTAGAATTCATAATATGAAACAATAGTCCAACGTTTCTACTGATTTTTTCTCATAAAAGTCTTTGATGTTCATTTGGAGAACACTTCGATGTCAATGACCCGCGAAGAGGACGACAAAAAAGCAGATATCGTTGTCGTCGACGCGAACATAGTCATCCCTCGGGCGTTAGGGATAATATCCTGTAGTAATAATCGAGCAGGGGGGTATGGTGGCTGATCGTAGAGGACGGGGTAGGTAGTATTTTAAATGCCAATGATTTCATGTCTCCCTGGGGTGTCAGGGCTACCCTATATAGGACGAAACGTCGACGACGATGTTCTCAGTCGTCGGCGAGGATTCGACGATTAATAAAGTCAGTCCTTGGCTGTGATTCTTCGACAGGAAGTTGTCAGAGCGAGCATCCATCGGCAGGAATTCGAGCCAGTGAAAGTGGTTTTCGAAATCCATTGGCTGCCAGGCCGATCTTGGCCTGGTAGGCCACTCGGTCATTGTATTTTGCAAAATCAATTCTCCAGACGCGATTCCACCACGTGATATTAAATATCACGGAATTTATAGTCGGTCGCAGAGATGATCACGATGGACGGTGGTTATTCTCAATATCGTAGATACTGTACGTACATTTCTCTCTGGAATACGGCTCTCGTTGGAAGCGAGAAACGGTGATAATGTCCGATACAATTCGTGTCTTTCGTCCTAGAAAAAAAAGCGCAACATTAAAACCAATAACGTTCGCGCGATAAGAACAAGCCTTCGATTGTACTCGTGACACGGTAGGACAGTTTGCGTGTTGAAAAAGTTTTGCCATAACAAGCTACCCATCAAACGGTCCACTTTACTTCACCGTGCGCTACAAACGTCTTCCTTATCAATTCTACTTTTCATACACCACTGGTCATTGGTTCTCCGTTTTCATAAGCTGATATTTCTCTCCTTTCAAACCACATGAAACGCCGTCCAAGAGGAAAATTTTCTTCATCTCGGTCACTTTTACTTTACAGGGCAACTCCATTCGCCAAACGGTGACAGCGATAATAGCAACGGTAGCCAGCGTGGTGTCGCTGTCACAAGAAACGACGTAGATCAACAACAACATCCTCAGCGACAGCAGCGGCAAGCTACTGGTAACGTTTCGGTTCTTGCCTGCACGAATCACTCTTCAACGACCACGACAACCACAGCGTTTACTGTAGCTTCAAGTATGCTTCTGCTGCAGACCCAGGTAGGTGAATTTCGTTCGTCCACCTGTTAAATTACAAATAATACGATCTCAAGTGACAACGTTAATCTCCTCTCAACCTGTCGACGTCAAAATGATACTACTTAACGTCGTCGTCCAATCGATACGATCTACTCGTGTTAAACATCCTTTTAATATAATGGAATTTGTGTTATCTGACACAGTCAATTTGTAATTATTCCAGTCACCTATCGGAAGGCGTATACGCGGTACTTTCACTATTTCAATCTTATCGCAATACACTTCGAACTCTGCAACTAGCTCGACCTGTAACAAGATCTGCCCTCCCACGTCCTGGCGTTCTTGATCGTCATCTGCGCTTATCATGCACCATCTACATTCCTGCCCACGTACCCGGATCCAGAGTGTCGTCCTACCTGTTTCTTTCTCTCCCTCTTCTTTCAATTTCTACGATTTTCTCTCCCGGTCTCTCCTGCCGTTTCGATTGGGTGCATCGTCACGGTTAATTAACCGGGCAATTGGCTAGACCGGGTCTATGTGAAATTAATGTTACTCGAAGTCGAAGGAATGAGGAAAAATAGACGGAGAGCGCTAATAGTTTGGTATAATGGAGCGAGAGAATGAAAAATAAGAGGGAAGGAGAAACATGACGGTGTTAAGAGTGAGCTTGGAAGGCCGTAGTTAGGGTTACGGTAGGCTGAAACTTCGATCGTCGATTCTCGAGGGAGCGATGAACGAAAATGTCAGGCAGAAGCGGAACCAGGGAAATTGAATATCCAACCCCGTCCTTCGTTCCCTCTTCTGATATCCTCCTCCTGGTTTCTCCCAGCGAGTTCTTCCGGACGGTTGTTCTCCTTTTTTCTTCCATTATTTCGCCTTTCTTTCTTATCGTTTTATTCGACACAGAGGAAGATTCGATTCCGGTAATCAGGCTGCAGATACATGTCTATATTAAATTGGCATATTTTTGAGCACATCAGACGGCTTAGGACGTTGAGGTAATATAAGGTATGACACGAGGCAACGTCCTTTGTGCAAAATGTCAGCTGGATATTTTTAGTACGACTTCTGGGACATGCTGTATTTATAACGTTTGGGAATACCATAGATCATAAGGAGATTTAATCGTCGTCCTATCTCACCGATAGCGATAATAGGACGGATCGTGTTGAAATAATTGTAGGATACTTTGATGGTCCATCGATGATTTTTTTATTATTATTGATATTTGTCAATTATCCGTTTGGTTAATTTCTACACGCGAGAGTCGGTACGCTGAGGTGGTACGTTATAGAGAACACGCGATGCGAAGTCCCGCTTCTCCAATCCTCTCTCGACATCCTCACTGCGCACCTCGATTGTACATCGATGTCTCAACACAGCTTACGATTGTGGTCGAACAATGTTACCGCCTTGCAGTTGAGTACTTCGATTTGCCGCTCGCACGGCTTTCTCGAGAGCGCCGCGAGACTTCGCGAGAACAATAGAAAAACCGCGTCGGCTGGCTCTCCTATCGCGAACGTAACGACAAAGTTTATCATATGGATCGTCAATTTGAATTGTTCAAGAGTTCTTTATAAATAGTGTTGAATTATCATTCGATGAAGATCATCTTGAAAATCGGTCGAATGGAATGTGTTTTCTTTTACTTCAGAGTCCCTTCGGATGTAGCAGCTTCGCGGATTTGCTTAGTGCTCCTTACACGGACCCTGCGGATGCCGGAAGTCTACCGGAGGAACTGGACCCGTTTCCAGAATTGCAACTTGGCAATCCTCAAGGAGTGCCCACCGCCGACGAGTCGGCACAACCCCAGCAAAACGTTCATCATCAACAACCACCCCAACCTCCACCCCCGGCCCCTATCCCTGAAGACGTCCAAGCGGATTCACTCAGGTACGTGAAATTAATATCGTCGTATAGAAATTATCTAACAGGAAGTTCGAAGGGGATGATGATTTTTTAAATAATCTACCACAGCCCTACACCCTTGCCGAGCTTCCAAGAGACCTACACGGTTCAACGATACACCAGGCAGGAGCTTCAAGGCCTCGGTATAAAAATGGACGAGGATTGTTACGAAAATCCGGTATATTCCTGTGCCGCTGGTCACTATTCCACGGAATTTTCTCCCGCTGTTACCTATCACGATCATCAGCAATCTCAACAACAGCAGCATCATCATCATCATCATCCTCATCAGCAGCAACCTCCACCTCAGCAGCAACACCATCACCATCATCAGGGTTACTTTCCTACGGAAACGGCGCCAACGCCGACTGCTGTTCCATCCCCGTCGAATCATCGACAAGATTCCCCATATGGAACAGCGGTGACCGTGCCCATGGTGTACGGCCCACCACCTAGCATCACTGGTGGTGCCGCTGCAATCCCGCCAACAGATCTTTGTCCCAGTGTCAAGAACGTCGTCGTGGTCACACCTCGCCCACGGAGGGCATCCTTGCCCACGCAGAGGTCAGAATCTGCAAGGTAATGTCAAGGGTTATTTGTGAAAGCATTGGATCGTCCGGTTGACTTAACGGGATCAATCGTCAACTGCACTTACGTTATTCTCGTCTATCGATATTTATTAATGATTTGAACGTTATAGAAAACAAGGGGATATTCTCTGTTAACAGTAGTGGCAGCACGGAATCACCTAAAGCGCGTGGGAGTGGCAGCGGCGGTACCGGAAGTGCCGTCAGTTCACCGTCGTCGGGAAGTGGTACCAGTAGCGAACGCGCACCACCGAGTCCGAGTCAATTGTGCGCTGTTTGTGGAGACACGGCAGCATGTCAGCATTATGGGGTTCGTACGTGCGAAGGTTGCAAAGGGTTCTTCAAGAGGACTGTCCAGAAGGGCTCGAAATACGTTTGTCTAGCTGAGAAAGCATGTCCGGTCGACAAACGCCGGCGGAATCGTTGCCAATTCTGTCGCTTCCAGAAGTGCCTGATGGTTGGCATGGTGAAGGAGGTAGGCATAAGTGTCTCTTTGAACTTTATACATCGTATATCTCGTTACATCTGGTTGAATTAAAATATCTGATAATTAAGATAATAAGTCAGAGTCCATTAAAAAATATATAAGTCTCATCTTCGTGCAATGAGGTGGTAGGAAAAAATCGTGGATTGTTTCTCGTGCAGGTCGTAAGGACAGACTCTCTGAAAGGTCGCCGAGGTAGGCTACCCTCGAAACCGAAGTCACCTCAGGAATCACCACCGAGTCCACCGGTTTCCCTGATAACGGCTTTGGTACGTGCACACCTAGACACCACTCCTGATCAAGCTAGCTTGGATTATTCGCAATACCGACAACCGAGGCCCGGTGATCCACCCATAACCGAAGCAGAGAAGACCCAACAGTTTTACAATCTTCTAACCACCTCGATCGACGTGATTCGAAATTTCGCGGACAAAATCCCCGGCTTCACGGACCTACTGCGGGAGGATCAGGTTTGTGTTTTGACCTTTCACCCTTCGCTCGTTTCGCGTTATTTTTATTACACTCTTCCATACATAGAAGACATTAGACATTCAACGTTCAGTCTGTGACTCGTTTCCTCTCGATTACTCCTTTAATTAATGTTTGTTCTATTTTTCATCGTACCGTCGAACGCAACGTATTTTGTTCAGTAAAGTATCGACTCCCGGACGATATCCGTAGGGAGGCTTTCGTTAAAGAGATCGATAGCTCGTACATTTTATAAAAGGTCAATCCTGACGAGGCTTCGACATGTCTGGTTAGCCAGCTAGCTAGCTGACTGGTCGGTTGTCTGGCCTCGGCTCGGGCCATTGGTAGGTGCTGACTCGTCGACACCTCTTTGCCCTGCCACGTTTTCTCGTCTTCATTTATTTTTAACGTTCTACGCAGACTCACTTTTACATCGATGTAATATAAACGATGTAAGATAAATTACAGATCATTTACAGATATATAATCCTGGTGAATCTTACTATTTATCATTTACATTTTGTTTTTATCCAATGTTCACCCCTGAACTCAAACACTATCAGATAAAAAGATCCTAGAGTTGACGGAGGATTTGAACTTACACCCACTGATTAAACGACCATTGAACTCCATACTCATCATAGCCTCGCTTCTATTCTTTCGTTACAATGCTGAGTTTGGTGTTGAATTTTGTGTTCTTAGGAACTCCTCTTCCAATCGGCTAGTCTGGAACTCTTCGTCCTCCGATTGGCGTATCGTACGAAACCCGAAGATACTAAATTAACCTTCTGCAACGGTGTCGTACTGGCACTCGAGCAGTGTCAGCGTAGTTTTGGCGATTGGCTGCACAGTATTCGCGAATTCTGCAAAGCCCTCCATGTCCTTGACGTGGACATCAGCGCGTTCGCTTGCCTCTGTGCTCTTACCCTCGTTACTGGTAAGTTCTCCTCATTTTTCCTCAACATTAAAACGATCATTTTTACGAAAGGAAAATAAGATATTCTACTACCCTCCAGTTATATTAATTTAGACGATATCAACAAAAGAATCGTACAGAATCGTCTACCGTAGTCTGTCTTTTTCGGAGATCCCCGTTTCGCGTGGTGGTCCGTGAAATAAATAATTTATCGGTTGGTTAGTTAGTTATTGATACGACGAAAGAAAGCACGATTACAGAAGCCTCGTATTCCGCACGCGATAGTCGGACACACGGAGTGATTCATACATTGTCCGTTCGTTGCACGCGCGTGTTCCTTTTTCGTGACGTTCCAAAAATCTCGTGAAAGGATTCCACGATTTCCCATCGCTTAACTCTTTCGATACCACTGCCAACTATAATTATTTATCATCCAATACTTGCTCCATTCTACCGATAATTTCAGTCAGCCATAAACAAACGATGACTCAATCCTTCTATGATTATAGTCACCTGCAATAATTTCGCACTGTCTTACAATTTTATTCGTAAGCAGGGCATTTTTATACTTCAATTTTTCCAATCTTCCCAGTATTATTTTAGCATTCGAAATTGAAGTGTTCGTCCAGAAATTGTACACCGACGACAGACGTATCGAAAGTGTTAACGAAACCCATCATCCATGGCACTCGACACTCGTCACCACGGAGAGTGGATGAAAAAAAGGGTTTTTTTGTTCTTCTTTGAAATTCCAGGAAGGTACGGCCTGAAGGAGCCACAGCGAATGGAGCAGCTACAAACGAAAATAATTTCCTCCCTTCGCGATCACGTCACCTATAATGCCGAAGCGCAGAAGAAGGCGCAATACCTGTCTCGTCTGTTAGGTAAATTACCAGAACTGAGGAGTCTCTCGGTTCAAGGCCTTCAGCGTATCTTTTACCTGAAGCTGGAGGACCTGGTGCCGGCGCCGCCATTGATCGAGACGATGTTCGTCGGTAGTCTACCCTTCTAAAGAGAGGCGCCTTCTCGGCAAAGCCTAAGGCTATATTTTACATAGAACAATTATTATTATTATTATTATTCTGAGATCTGTGCGGTTGCGTACTCGAATTTCATTTCTATTCAGTTCGGACACGTAGCTTTACTATCTTCTCGCGTGTATCTCACGGCATGATCGTTTTAAAGTGGATATCGACATTCGCCGCTCGAAGATGGATATCCGATGGATCAGCTGGATGTGAATCCTTGCACTTGTCCTTCGGGACGGGAGAATTTAGTAAATATATGCTGTAAATCGGTACGCGTGTATGGATGGCCAATGTGTATGTCGACGTTTGCGTGTTTGTATGCGTTCGTATGGATGCCCGAGCGACTTTCCGAGCATGAATGTCGCGCAGATTCCTGCGTTGATTTGACGCAGTTGATGCTAAAATTAAGATAAAGTTCCCTGTGCGTGTATAATGAGAAAACGTGTGGGTGTTTTGGGCGCGAAATCATGTGATGCGTCAGGAGGCAGGTGTCTGCCGCACGTGACAACTGTTACTATTGTTACTACTATTATTAATTATTGATTATTGATTATTATTATTATTATTATGAATGAATTAATTATTATTAATTATTATTACTACATCTATCGCTATTTTATCACTATACACAATGTAACAAACTATTCTTGCTATCGAAAGTACAGATAAAAAAGCCCAAGCAATGACGTATCGGTCAGTTTCCGGCGAATCATCGAGGACAGTGAAAAAGTGGCGACGAAACGAACGATAGATTTCTTCTCGTTAGCAACGCGTTTTACTATTGTTAATCTTCTAGTTCTAGGAATAGCGCGCGAGGAATTACACGTTAAGGGTTTGATATCTTTCGGGGGTTTTTAACGAAAGGAATGGGAATGGGGTTGGGGGGTAATCGGATACCGTGGTGATTCCTCGGGAGGAAAAGCAATGCTATTTCTTGAAAGTCTGCACAAAGTAAGGAACACGCGAATTTTTATCACTTTTTCTACCTACTTTGTATAAGTCTGCTGCGTCTACGAATCCTACGTTTCCTTTCGTCGCTTGGCCATGCTTTCCGCGATGCTCCGCCGAGAAGCGCTAATATCTCCTCGTTAATTAATATTCTTTCGGCAATAGGTGTATTATCCGTCAGAGGAAAGCGCATTGACGACTCGCGACATATCAGAGCAACGACGAAGGAGCGAAAGTTGTGGCGCGATTTCCGTTCGAATTCCACGCGAAACTTCGCCCTTTCGTCTTGACCAGTAAAAATAGGACGTGCCATGGAATTAAGCTCGGACGTGACGACGAAGAAGACTTTTTCTAATTCTTTTTCTTCCTCTCAAAACTTTCAATACAATTTGTGTCACAAGTATCCTCACAAATTCTTTTTCTTTTCATATAATTATTTATTATTCGATCTACTTGAAATTAATTCTGCCTGATTATGGTCCACGTTCTATCGTTCTAAATTACAAACCTTACGTCGCAGATACGATCGAGGATTTTCCATGGCACGCGGTCGAAAATTTGCTCGACCCCTTACCACTACTCTTGCGTTAATGTGATTTTAGAAAACTAAGGCGAACATACGGTCCCAGCCAACGAAAGGCCACGATTAGAGATTATCTGAGAACGATAAACGAAGTAAAAAACGCTACCATCAGAGTCTAAGATCAGCACGGCTTTGTGGCGGGTCCGGCATAAAGTTACCTATTACGTTACGACATTTATTTTTAATCAAACTAACGTAGAAAGTCCTATTTATACGTATACCGCGCCGCTATAACTTACTACTACTTACTACTTACTACTACTATTACTTACTACTACTTATCGCTAGTGTCACTATTTTATGGCGTTACTGTCGTCACTATTACCACTGTTACCATCCACTACCTTTTACCACCACCTTGTGTTACCGTTACCATTATCGTTAAATACGTAAGATCATCGTCGAAGTTTAAGCACTCACTCGCCGCATGCAATTCTTCGTCGGAATCGCAACCATCTTGACAGATCTAAACGATCCTAACGATTTTATCGATGTTGCTGAAGGGATTGGCATTAATATAATAGAAAAAGGAGGAATTTCGAGAGAAAGTGAAAGAGATGAAATTCAAATAATCATTTAATTACATTATTAAATCTTCAGCTACATCGATGATACCGAAGGGTCTTCAGGATACGATTATCAATCCTCGGCAATAATGCTTATCCTCTTTTGCGTGTATAATGTTACTTCTCGTAAAAGTATAGCCCAGTGAACCGATCCAGCCGATTGTACATCGCTCTGTACGTCTCTGAATAATCGAAAAAAAATGAATCGTTCACGCATATACCTTATAGTGCACCCAAAGGATACTCCGCGAGTAACTTAACGTGAGCTTATCTTAACGATGGCAGCGACACACAATTAAATACGTGTATGTGCACAATAGATGTAATTATTACGTGTGTATACGTTAATCTAATGCCGTGTGTATCCGCAAATGTTGGACGCTTCGTTAGAGCAGGAAAGGTCGATGGCGCTGAGTGAAAGGTCAAAAGGTTGAACCTTTCGATCGTGCGATCGATCTTTCTTGCTCGTCCTCCTTCGATCTTCTCTCTGCAATGATAGTTCCTTCCGGTGATCAATCTATTATGTTTTTTCACTCATTCTCTCCTTTTTTACTATTAATCCGGTGCTGTTTTTTGCATGAGAAATATTGACTATCCTTTTGCACGATCTCTTGTACGGAGATGAACACGGAGAGAAGGGAATTTTGAACTTGGTACTATTTGGAGAACGAGATTCGATGTAACAATTGCAAAATCTATGATTATTTTATCGGGGATAACCCTTTGTCTCGTGGTTATTTTGTCGGACCATTGTTGCTCATGGAATTTCTTTTCTGTGAGAATGATAGTTAATTTATTTCATTTGGAGAATCTATCGTAATATGAAAGTTGATTAAAAATTTCTCAATTATCTTAAATCTTTTCGTTCGAAGAAATATCACAGAGGGTCTTAAATAATTCGGAAATATTTCTTAAACATTTCTAAATTTTTTTAAAATTTCTTAAATAATTCCTTAACATTTTGCGACTACTCCTCGAAATTCCAAGTTTCTTCAGTCGTTCCAGCTCTAAGAATTCTCACATTTGTCATTGTCAGTGCCACGAGACTCTCTTATCGAGGCAAAGGGTTGCAAGGATAAAAGAGACACATCCCTTTCGACTTGATGATTTCATCCAACAGAAACCCTTCTCTCCGTGCAACTGAATTCTGTTAGCAGGCCACGTGTTCGAAGACGTTTGCGGATGGATACGATCGCAGATGTTCGAATAACGAGAACTAAAAACAAAACCTAAAATGCCCGGCACGAAAGCAAGGTACAAGTACTTCGAAGGGCCACACGGAAATGAATAGAGGGACCCCTTCGATCGAAATTATAGGATAACGCGGTGAAAACGTGCAGTTTTGAAGGACGAGGATCGCCTCTTCGAGGATCGTCTCGAGGATGTGAAAATTTTATCAATTGGACACGGCAGCTCTGTTGTGAAATCGTACAAATATTTTATTGATGTAGTTGGACATGTGATGTAGAAAACGACGAATCGTTTTCCCCGCGTATTTGAAGCGTCGAGTCCAGAGACTTTTTCGTAGGAAGATGAGACGACGGGAGATAAAAGGAATTCGTCAAAGAGGAAACGGTGCTATTAGTCTAATTACGTATTTTCCGAAGGGCTTTGAGAATTCATGATATTCTTAAGTTCTTATTGCTTCGCTCGACGAAGGAAAATGAAGAGAATATTTTTGTTCCTATTACTTAAGAAAATCGATGGCAAAAAAGTAATTCATGACGATTTCTCGATTTTCATATATCGATCGAAACTCGATAATCGTCGGCACGGGAAATGACGTATTCTGTTATTTTCATCCGAAATCGTTTCTGGACTCGATAGCCGATCAATAGCGACGTATTATTTTTTACAATGCTACGATTTGTAATTCGCGTGTAACCCTTCAGAAAAGAGGGGAATTAGAAGACAAAGCGGGAAGGATGAATATAAAAGAGAAGACGATAGATTCAAATGGAATTTACAAGAGTAAAAAAATAAAGAAGGAAATATGGCAAAATCGGATCGTTCGAACGTAGAAATATCCAAAAATGGAAAACGAGATCGTCCGAGTATTGTTACCAATAATTGTCACTTCTGTAACGAATCAACCAATGGCCAATTCCGTTAGGTGTACTCTTCCTCTTCCCCCCGTTTTTTCTCGATGTATACAATAAATGTTCGATCAACGGATAATATAATTTTTTTGCATATTTTTTTGTTAATAAATTATATCTCGATTGACATCTCAAGCCAGGCGCAATTTCGAGTGATCACGAGCACTGCGAACGGTGAAATGATGTCGAAACTGTGTTCTCCAAATTTTTTCACCCCTTTCGCCCGATCGTTATCACGTTTTCAAAATCCAATGAGCCTGTCATCATTTTTTATTCGCACTGTATTCTCAAAAAATAGAAGAAACCAGCACCTATATAATTATCACCCATGAAACGAATCTGCGTGACCATATTTTCTCCGACTATCACCAAATTTCTCAAAAAAACGTCTCTCGTTTTCTCGCACATTTCTACAACGATCGATCCATTCTGTCGAACTTCAATACATTCGAAAAAAAAAGATGGAAGACGCGTCTCTGAATGTAAACGCACCGCAGACGATAGAGATTGCACCGAAAGTAAATTTATAAATTTATAATAATAAACGTCTTTGTACATCCGCATCGATGATTAACGTCCACGTTGGAAGAATTCATAGAAAAAAAGAGAACGGACAGAAAGAAAGGAGACAAAAAAATGAAATGGAAAAGCGAACGCACTAGAACGAGCATTTTTTTCAAATTCCTTTTAAGTATCGCACGTAACATTTTTGCATCATCAGAGAGGGATAGAAGCTCGACGATGGATGAAGAGACAAAGAAAAAAGAAAAGAACAGAACCGTCGATCGGTTCGGCGGCCGTAGGATTGAAAAGGGGGTTGCGATTTGAAATTAACTGATAACTCGCCGATAATCGAATCACGGCTAACGAATGTGTTCCCCTCGCAATTTGAAGCCGACGACAATAAAGAAATTGCAAGGACAAGGATCTCAGGATCGCCGTACTTTTCATCCTTACGACCGTCTCTCGCTGATGTTATATACTTTATTGTTATTGTAAAGGTATTAATTACACCGAGGTTATATATGTAAATGCGCGCACATTCACGAAAACCTTCTTTTCGAGGCCTGATTCGCTGTATTTCTGTGCCGAGCCACACAGTTCCCTCTTGCTTGGATAATATATTATACAGATATATATAAAAGAAAAAAAATATATATATAAAAATATTAATATAAATACAAATATATATATATATACTTTCGATATATGACAAGAAAGCGGTTCAGAGGCATGACGTGAGAAAAAAATAAACATTGCGACAATTATATTTTATAAATAAAAAAATTGACATGTGATATAGATGGTAAGGCATGCGAATGCGTTGCGACGCATTACGAAAGCAAAATGTATTCTGTATATCGTTTCATTAAATCCATTAAAACGACTGACGGTTTCTTTCTCTTTATTCTTTTTATTTTAGTATGTTAATGAAACTCGAGAGTCCACAACCCTCTGCTGCTATAGAAATCAAACTGGTATTCGAAGTCTATTGCAGCGAGTTCTTCGGTCATGGAAAGCCATTCAGTCTTTTTCTTCCTATGGGTATCAAGGGCCCATGGGACTTTGCATAATACACACCTGGCGATCTAGACGGGATTAATCGATGTAAGGGAGTTGAAATGTTGCTATATTTCTTTCTTTTGTGTCTTTTAAATATCATACAGATGTTGAATATACATTATTAATAAAAAATTTTCTGTTTCCTTGCAGGCGTCTGCCTCTTCTCAATGATTTGTAGGAAGCACAGTCATCAATTTCATACGTCCCTTTATTAATATATTTCAAAACAATACAATAACCAGGGCGCTATGTTTAGGAAGGAGGTAAACGGTCAGACTCGCAATGACCTTTTACTAAATTATGATTTAATTCATCGCAGCCTTAGAGATTCCGAACCCACCTAAAACAATAGGTCCATGGCGAAATAACCACAGTAATTAATCAAATTTCATTTTTTTTTATTACCCAACAGTCTAATTAAAAATTATTGGCCTATTCACCGGTTGTTTCACCTCTCCAGTTTCAGAGTTTCCTCGAAACCCTGAAGAATTTAGCCACAATGCTGACCCAGCCCGAACGTTCTCCACCTCCCAACGCGGCTTCAATCCGGAAGCTAATCCTAACATGAATCACGAAAGCCTCAAAAGTATTAAAGATTTCTATTGCCCCAAAGAAAGAACCAGCAGTTAATATCGAAATTTAAATTTTACCGGCACAAAGGCCGATACTTCGCCGATTTAACGTCCGAGGCGCTGACGAAGCAGATGGCGCTTTCGAATGAAACGTTGCGCTTGCGTCAAACAAAATTCGCACGGCGCACGGAGAAAATAGTCCGCGCTCGAGGAGAGACGACGATCGCTTCGAGAAACGTGACACTCGTGACAGTAGTTTTACAACGTATACGGGGCCAAGGGTGACCGAGCAAGGCCCGGGGATATTGGTCGATTAGAGGGAATTGTACGTCGCGCATTATTATTAGTTGCTCAACGATCGCAAGAAGGATCGTACGTTTTTAAGAGAGTGCGAGAATATCAAAGGGCGCGGATATCACTGCGCCGCACGTTGTGGAAGGAAGCAGAGAAACGAGTGCTAGGCAGGAAGTGGGTAGAAGGGGGGTACATCGTCGAGCCAGTTGATTCGGTGGTGGCTACATGTGGCTGTCCGCCGGTCGCGATAAGGAGACGTTTCCTATCGGAGTATAAAAAGTACGTATCGGAACGATAATCGGTAGTCGAAAGTACTCGAAACCATGCAGATGGATCCGACGACTATGCAACTTATACAGGTCCTCGAGAGGACAGTCTCGCCAGGTAAAGCATTTGATTAGTTGAATTCATATCGGCGACATGCTTCAATCGGAAGTAATTTCACCCGCGTGCTTCGCTCACTTTATAATATAATCCAGTTTTTTCTATTAGCATTTCTTTCTCTGACGAGAGGATCATTATTGGATATTTCAAGACCTTTTTTGCAGTTTTATCGACCTTGCCTGAGAAAGTAACGTCCTACCGCGTGCGCGTCCTTTCTTTCGTGGTTCGATGTGTCGGTTGAACGTGCGGTATTATCGTTCGTTTGTAATTTTACGAGAAGGTTCGAGGGCTTTTGGATGCCCTTTGCAGAGTATTTAGTTGAGAGCTCATATTCGTACGATAGTCCGTTGCATTGTGCTCCGCTTGGCTGTTGCTAGGGGCTTTGTTCGCGACCGGAAAAGTATTGTCCAATGTGACGGTTACTCCTATTGCATGCTCCGTTGTCGGTTGGTACGAGGAGCGCGAATGCATCGTGCTCCTCTAGCCTCTTCAGTCGCGAGAGATTTTACGATGTATCGAATATTTCTGACAATTTTTGGGAAGTTAATTGCATTTTTTCTGCTCGCAATTTCAGACAAAAATGAACTGGAGGCAGCTCGAAATTTCCTCGAGCAGGCGGCTCAAACTAATCTAGTGAGTTTCCAATAGCAGAGATGTTCATGATAATAATAATATTGTCAAGTTTACAATGGTTCGCATCTCTTTCAGCATGAATTCATGCAACGACTCAGCGGCGTGCTGGTTACTACCGCTGCCAGCCCGGTTGCCCGTATGGCTGCAGGTCTTCAACTCAAAAATCAACTTACATCCAAGGATCAGACGTTGAAGTTCCAGTATCAGCAACGATGGCTCCAAATACCTCCAGAGACACGAGATTTTATCAAGAAAAATGTAAGAGACGCTCTTACGTTCCTGCTTTTGCAAGACATTTTTGAATGGATAATCTTAAATTTTGTGCTTATGCTTGACATTCAAATAAATATTCTGATACCACCTTCCTATCCTTAAATCGAAAAATATTTGCAATTAATGTATCGCTTGATGCAATTTTCGAAATGTTTGTTGACAGATTTTAGGAGCATTAGGAACGGAAAACAACAGGCCAAGCTCCGCAGCTCAATGTGTCGCTTATGTAGCTGTTGCCGAATTACCGGTCGGCCAATGGAACAATATTATTCCCCTCTTAGTCCATAATGTTGCAAATCCAAATAGTACAGAAATCACGAAGGAAGCTACCCTCGAAACTATCGGTTATATATGCCAAGAAATAGAGAGCGAGGTTTTAGTCTCGCAATCTAATCAAATTCTCACTGCAATTATTCATGGCATGAAGGGTTCTAGCACTTCGAATCACGTTCGCCTGGCAGCTACGAGCGCGCTGTACAATTCGTTAGAATTTACCAAAGGAAATTTTGAGATAGAGGTTTGTACACACTCGATCGTCGACTTAAACTCGATTTTGTGCCGGTATAAATATAGGCAAAATTGATTTATTATGATTACAGACGGAGAGAAATTTCATAATGGAGGTGGTGTGCGAGGCGACGCAGTCTTTAAACACGCAAGTTAGAGTAGCAGCTTTACAGTGTCTAGTGAAAATCATGTCTTTGTACTACCAATATATGGAACCGTATATGGCTCCTGCGCTCTTTCCTATCACTTTAGAGGCCATGAAATCCGATGTCGACGAGGTCGCACTGCAGGGAATTGAATTTTGGTCGAACGTATCGGACGAGGAGGTAGATCTGTCCATGGAAGAGGGAGAGGCCAGTGATGGAGGTCGTCCGCCGTTAAAAGTCTCGAGGCATTACGCGAAAGGTGCTTTGCAATACCTGGTACCAGTTCTAATGAAAAAGCTCACTAAACAAGAAGAATTCGATGACGAAGACGACTGGAATCCTGCAAAAGCAGCCGGAGTGTGTTTGATGTTGCTGTCCTCCTGCTGCGAAGGAGATATCGTCCCGCACGTTCTTCCTTTTGTTAAAGATAACATTAAGAGCCCGGATTGGAGGCATCGAGATGCTGCATTGATGGCATTCGGCTCTATTCTTGGCGGTTTAGAGCTCGCAACTGTCAGAGAATTAGTAGAGCAAGCTATGCCGGTACTTATCGAACTTATGTACGATAGCAGCGTCGTTGTGAGGGACACGGCCGCATGGACGTTCGGTCGGATTTGCGAGATTACTCCTGATGTAGCGATTAACGAGGTTTATCTGAAACCTTTGTTAGAAGCTTTGGTAAATGGTTTGAAGGCCGAGCCCCGTGTTGCCGCGAACGTTTGTTGGGCGTTCACAGGACTTGCGGAAGCTAGCTACGAATCTGCGGAGGCTGGCGTACACGAGGATCAGCCGGAAACTTATTGCATGTCTCAGTACTTTGATTTTATTATTCAAAGATTATTGGAGACCACGGATCGACCGGACGGTGCTCAAGCTAACCTGAGGTCGGCTGCGTACGAAGCTTTAATGGAGATGGTCAAGAATTCCCCTCGAGATTGTTACGTAACTGTACAGAAGACAACGATGGTGATCTTGGAGAGATTGCAGCAGGTACTGCAAATGGAATCACACATCCAGAACCACACTGATCGAGCACAGTACAACGATTTACAATCCTTACTTTGCGCTACATTACAATCCGTTCTTCGGAAAGTTACGCCGGAGGATGCACCTCAAATTTCTGACGCGATAATGGCGGCACTCCTCTGCATGTTCAATTCGAATTCATGCAAAGCGGAAGGTGTACAGCAAGACGCTTTAATGGCTGTTTCGACCTTGGTCGAAGTACTTGGAGAAGGTTTCCTGAAATACATGGACGCGTTCAAGCCGTATCTTTACCTCGGTTTAAAGAACCACGCTGAATATCAGGTCTGTTGTGTCGCTGTAGGTATAACCGGCGATATTTGTCGAGCATTGAAGGGCAAGATTTTACCTTACTGCGATGAAATTATGACTTTACTGCTGGAAAATCTCAGTGACACTACGGTCCATCGTTCGGTGAAGCCGCAGATCTTCGGGGTATTCGGCGACATCGCCCTCAGCATCGGCCCAGAATTTAAAAAGTACTTGGACGTTGTACTGCAGACACTAGCCCAAGCATCTCAAGCACAAATCGATATTAATGATCACAACATGATGGATTACTTGTACGAGTTACGCGAGGGTGTACTCGAGGGTTACATCGGTATTGTGCAGGGTCTGAGCGGTGATGCGTCGAGTACATGTCCAGACAGCGCGGTCTCTCTCATAGAGACTCATGTGCCCTTCATGATTCAGTTCATTACCTCGATAGCTCAAGAGCGTTCTCAAACCGACGGCATCATATCGACCGCGATGGGTCTTCTCGGTGACCTGGTCACGGTTTTCGGAGCAAAACTGTTGCCGATAGTCGACACCGAGCCTCTGACCGAATTGCTGAGCAAAGGCAAACGATCGCGTCATCAGAAAACCAAGGTCTTGGCTACCTGGGCTTACCGAGAAATTCGGAAACTCAAGATGGCTGCGAACAACACGTCCAGTTGGTGAGTAATATCTCTATGTTATATGTCTGCGTGCACCCTTATTACCAACTACAACCTCAACGGTATGTCGTTTTCGCTTGAACGATGTGTGATGCGTGTATTTGCTCTTCCCTTCGTACCGATTCACCATTCTGTCGATGTAGCCATCGTACTTTCATTGATCTATCATGCTTTCGTTATCCTTTACGACTCCGCCTTTCAACATATGCTTTGCTTTCACCGTGCCTCATATCCAACCGTCGAAACTTCAAAAGCAGCAGCGTTTCCTACCCTTCGTCAGAGAGTGTAAAAGTGTATCCGTCAACGATGTCCCATCGGCATCGATATATAGGATAAAAATTCTTAGACTCAGGATTCAAGAATCTCACTCGAAGAGGGACTTGTAGTTAAACGTGATCTACGAAACGTCGTACTTGTTTCATTCCCCCCGTTTGTACCTCTCGAATTTCTTAAACAAAGTCACGTGCTCATTGCACAGAAAAAAAAAGAGACAGAGATGAAGATAAAAAAAAAATGAAATCCCGTTTAGAACACCGTGAGCGACGGTTATTGATATCTGGCTCGCTTTTGTTGTTTACAGATCACCCCACGGTTGTACTGTCGTGCAATTTGATTTGACTAGAAAGCTATCAAACACAATACAAAGACAACAAGATTGGATGGTGCGGATGCGAGTTGATGGATGTGCGTGAGTTCCGAAGCGATGGCGATGAGGTGATGAGTCTGCACGTGTCCCTGTCTGGCGACGGTATTAGAGTACCGGCGTCGTGCGCAGCCCATGGTCGAGAAAATAATACCTGTCTGCCGGATGCTGACAACGGATGATGAGGAGTGCAAGTGGATGTTGCCGATGAATGAGCCAAGGCCGAAGCCTGCCGAGATGTTCCGATGATGATGCAAGTATGCCTGATAACGAGTCCTGGGGCTTCTACCCGCGTGATTGAGAAGTCGAACCTGTGGAGAGGACGACTTCGATGGACGATGATCGTGGGCAGTGAGAGCTAGAGAGAGAGAGAGAGAGATGATGATGAACGGAAGAAAACATGAGAGAATGAGACATCAGGTTGCGATTAGGGAATGAACCTACTTAGTGTGAGTGAGAGAGCGAGAGAAATAGATAGAGTACGCGCGAAAGAGAGAATGAACGAGATGTTATAAGAAATAAAGTGGAAGAGTGAGACAGGATGATTGGTGATACCGTAACGTTTACTCGTTGTACGAGTCGAGTATCAGGCTCCACCAACGACGTATACGATTCTTTCGTTTTCTTATCAACGATTCTCATACCTCGTGATAAGAATCGAAGTCATGCGAGCGTGTTTCCATGCGATTCGCATTAAGTATATGAGTGAAAATAAAGGAACTGCCAGAATTCGAGGAGTGCATTAGTGTCATTGGTACGTGCGAGAGACTGGTATATATCCGATGCTGCGAAATGGCGTGCGAGTGAGTAGAGAACGAGAGAAAAACGAATCTGAGAGATGGAAAAGAGAGAACGAGAGAGGGAGAGGAAGATGAGTGCACAAGGTCGGAAAGATTCGAAGAAAAAAAAAAAGAAATCTGGTGACCCCTGGTCCGATCGTGCTGCGCGAGAATCTATATGATCTGTTGATGTAGTATGATGATGTACGTATGTTACTTTTCCCCGTATGTGAATGTTTGTTGCTGTTGATTCATTAAAATTAATATTTTGCTGGCATAAGTCATTGAGTTGTACCGAAGTCCTCGTCCGGCCTGAACGTTCGAAGAAAAGCAATGATCGAGTGCCCAGCCTCATTAATCCCCGTAGATGTAGATCCACAAATTAGAGAGGCGTGAAGGAAAAAAAGGGAACTTTATGCGATCACCGTAAGATCAATATAATCGCGTTATTTTAAAGAAATGAAATAACGAACGGGAACTATTTGCACTGCCATTGGAACAATGCTCTTAGCTTGTTCAGACAATTTTTCAACACCCGTTTCTTCCCTTCCCCCTTCACGTTGATGTTCTAGGATCGATATTTAACACGAGAATATTTTTGAAGAAATCGTCTTCCTAGCCTCCCATTATAGAATGCTTCTTCGATATCGTCGAAACTAACAACTCGCAATTACAAGCGTGAACTACCAAATAACATTCGTATGCTGTCATAGCATCATGGGAGAAGTAAAGAATATGGGAATTACGGTGATCGCGTAAATCGTATAACCCTCAGATTGAGTAAGGTAATTGATCTAACCCAGTACTCGTATCGATTAATGTTTTCCAGATCTTTCGAAATAAAGGAAGAACCGAAACTTATACGATACATCATACACATTTACACATATATACCTACATGCATTACTTGACAAATACACGATTGGGTTATTTCAGCTACACCTCGTCCAATATCAGGGTTATGGCGTTTAGGATATTTCCGCTTCGTACTTTTTTTCCTACCGTCGAGTTATATACTATAAATATGTTTATCGAATTCAATGGCGACCGTGAATCAGGGAACGTTTCGCGATTCTCAGTTTCCTCATGGAGTTCGTACAATCGTCCACTGATTCCGGCCTTCGCCCGTCAGCTCGGCCTCTATTCGAGTTTATACGGACGCGATATTTAGCAACATTTTACAGAAAGATTAAGTGGACGGTCGGTCGCTCTAATAATATAATACGAAGTTGTGGTCACGTCATTGAGACACGTGACTGTGGTAGTGCCATGCATTCCAAATACTTCTGCCAGCGGAAGCACTGCGACCGTTCTTTCGTAATTTGAATATTTTATAGCGATTTCATTCTTTCTTACGTACTTTTTAAACTGCCTCTTTTACGCAAAGCTTTTTAGGAACGGACAATAGAACCACGTATTAAAAACCAAAAAAAAAAAAGGAAGAAAAATAAATACATTTCCCCCGTCGGTTTTAAGGCCGATTCGACGAACCGGTGATGTGTTAATTACATTGGAAGCCGCCCGAACCGGGGCAAACGTGTTTCGACAAATATTGGCGTAATGGAAAAAAAAAATGAAGAAACAAATAAAGGAAACGGGAAAAAAAGAATACCGATGGAATTGATGATACGGTTGATAACGAGGATATATATATATATTTTTTGTTTTTTATTCAATTGATTATCTTTTTTACGATTTTACATATCGAGATAAAAAAAACTAAGTGTCTGCTCCAAGTCTTTAATATAAATAAATAAGTAAATAAATATATATAATTTTTTTACCATCGCGATCGATGTATTGCCAAATTTAGAGTGTAAGAGAAATTATCTAGTCTTAAAAGAAGCAACAAAAAAAGAAAAGAAGAGTTAAAACGAGGTACAACAGTTCCGACGAGCAGATCGTCGCGCAGACTGGAGCCCGAAGGCCTTGATCTCGTTGTCGGTTTTTCGCGAATTCAGACAAGCCACTTCGAACGGTCATTTTTCAAACATGAAATTCAAGAAACGGAGCCTTTTTTTTTCATCTGCCGAAACACGGTGTCTTCCAAGACTCTTCAGTTTCCCTGTAACAGCTTTGCCAGTTCGATTAGATCGTTGCTTTCGATGGCGATTGCAAAAAGAAAGAGAAGAAAAACAAGAACGAAATTCACTTCGTCGATCAAAATCGCTCGTTCCGAATCATCTGAAATGCCGAGGCACGAGTATCCTTTTCTTTTACATTCCACACGTAGCAAAGTGTAGAGGGAAAAATAAAATGGGAGAGAAAGAGGAGACGAAAGAAAGTGATTAGGAGAGAAAGGGAGAACGAGTGAACGTAAGAGTGTAATGAATAGCAAGATAGTAAGAAAGCGAGAGAGAGAGAGAAAGAGAGCAAGACACCAAGAGAGAATGGGAGAGAGAGCAAGAGAGGAACCACGACGGAGAGGACAGCGGTGCGCGTCTTTCTGCGTCTCGCTAAGAACTCGATCGCTCGCCTGTTCTTCTGACTCGCAATCGAGAGTTTTGCGCTTCGAAGCGTGCCACGATTCGGCATGGCCCTTTTTTGGCCTGTTCAGAAGCGAGTGCACGTAGTTTCATCACATTATTGTCGATCGTAACGCTTATATCTGCATCTCACTACGATCAATCGTGCCATCAGGTTTGATCGTACAACCATCCTTAGATTGCGGAAGTTTCTGTACACAAAGCTTCATAAATGACTCGAATACAATGGGAATATCCTCTCTGCATAATCGAGATGTTAGGAAACGAATAAACATAGGAAGAATACCAGCAATGAGATACATCTCGAGAAAGCAGTGGGGGTATCCCCTCTACGCGTCGTTAATGTAGCATACTGTACGTACCCGTTGGAAATATACATTCAACCCTGATTCCCCATGGTATTAGAGATTCTGGAGGAACAAGCATCACTGAATTTCACCACCGGTATGTCCACCATCGAATATATCACAGAAAACCATAGGTACAATAATATTTCCAAACGGTACGCGTCTAAACATCTGCAATCTAATCATCACCGCCACGAGGCACAAAAATGGCACGCAAATGGTTTCCTCGGTGGTGCAAATTCGCCTCCGGTGTCCTCGTGGAATCGTTGCGAGTGACGTTGATCAGTCAGGTCCTGTGTGGCGAATACAAAAGGAAGAGAGCCTGGTAGATACACGCGAAGGGGTTGGAAATGGTGATTGTTGAGTAGGGTACACACTCGAAGCCCGAAAGGTAGGAAGATAGATGATGAGAAGAGAGAGAAAGAGATGCCGGCCGTGCCGTGATCGAAGTAACGAGTAACGAAATAATGAAAATACAAAAAAAATTATATTATATACGCGACTGTGATTTTTTGGACTCTCGTGTGCGAGGGGTCGACGTTCTACCCTGTGAGAGAGAAAGAGAGAGACAGAGCACGGTTTTCGCGACCGGGCATATATATACATATATATATATATATATATTTTCCTTTTCGACGGACCCTCTCGATCTTCCTTCGATACGATCGAGCCGCGATTGATCTCGAGGCAATAATTCCGTGATAATCATTGCCTCTTTCCTGTTCTTCTACGCGAAAGTTCTGGTCCTCACTCGAGCCTAAAACGCACACGTTCCTTGGGACGATAGGTTTACGTTTTACTGTTAGTAGTTTCTTTTTCCCCTGGTCGAAAGAGCCGTGCTCGTTTTGATGAAACTCATAAAACGATAAAAGTAATATCGACTATTAGTTGTTAGCCTTTTCATCGTCGAGACTCCTAGAGTGCGTGCGATGCTTAATAGGGAACGTACGTGAGAGCGTATAAGTATAATCATATTATAAGCGTGTGCATTACGCTGTATCAGTGATGATGTGCGCTGTGAAGTAAACACAATTTACTCTGGTGGTGTGTTTTGTCGGTTGTGAATGAAGGGGAGAAAGAGAGAGAGAGCAAAAAAAAATAGCGAAAAAGAGAGCACGAGAGAGAGAGAGATGTAAATGATCGGGTATAGAAGGGATGTTGATGATCAGTTGGCTCGTGATTCGTCGTGAATCGCGGCGTCACGTTCGAGAAGGGACGGGATCGTCGAATTTGTTAAAGAAAACAAGAGAGAAAGAGAGATAGAGCAAAAGATAGAACGATAGAACCGAGAGACAGAGCGAGGAACGAAAGAAGAAGGAATGAAGATGGATAAAAGTTGTATAAATTTTTGTATCGTAACGCGGTGAGTTCGGAGAACTGTCCAAGTTCCATTATAATCGCGGTGGTTATCACTGAAATCGTAGCAGCCTCTAGGAACGAAAGAGATTTTCAACGATATATATAAATAAATAAAGATATATATATTATAATAATATAAATAATAATAATAATAATAACTATGTAGGTATCAAGCAGATCACGAATTATTTTTCGAGAGATTTCAGCGATTCCTTCCGGATTGTACAGAGTCTCCGTTCTTCGGTTAAACCGCGGTGTCGTTGTACGTACGAGACAATATTTTCGATAATATTTTTTAACGATCGAGTCGCGAAACACGAGCCCAACGTGTAAAAGCTGTTGTTGTTGTTCCATGGCGTCAGAATTTTTGAGTACGGTAATGGGGAAATTGATGACCGTGGAAGGCGCCACTTGTATCACGGTGATCCGTCTTCGATATTTTTTCGATTGCTTCGTTCAACGCCATTACCGTGCGCACGTGTGATTTAAATAAGATTAACAAAAGTAAAAAAAAAAACAAACAAACAAAGAAACAAGAAACACAAAACCAGCGAGCAAGTGTGATTGGAATTTTCGATGCGACGGATGAGAGAATGAGCGAGTGAGAAATAAAGAGAAAGAGAGACTGAGAAAATGTCCGTGTGATGTGCCGATCGACGATCGGACCAAGATTATATTTACGCATGTGAAAATATGGGCGATAAACGTGGGCTGAAGCAAAATGCAAAACAAATAATAATAATAATAAAAAAAAACGACGACGTTGGATGGAGTCCTCTGTGGCCTGCCACCGTAATTTGCTCACCCTCTCCAATTATTCTCCTGGTGCTCGAGGTTCGTCGATCTCCATTCTCATTGGATATCTGCCTGAAAAGAAAAAGAAAGATTTGTCGATACGAAAGAACAATCGTGGCCTACTCTCGTACGTTCAATGATCCTACTTGTCTCACAAAAACAAACAAACAAACGTTTAGCTATGATTTACGCCAAGAAAATACCTCTCGAGATTCGTTTTATCCCCTCTGAAATTAGACGGGGTAAAAAGAAATTCTTTCCTTCCATGATGGCTCGTCTGAGACGAGATGAAAAAGGTGCGTTAATTTGTTACATATCATGCAGATATATAGAGATGAAAATAATACAAATTCGTCAAAGAGTAGCTGTGCGAGTTGCATTACGAAAGAGCTTTATTTTAATATTTAAGAAAGTTTTACAGGGTGACGATGAAGGTATATGTTCGCCCTTCTCGTGGTCTTTATTTATATTACGAGACATTTTTCTACGGGAGAGGGTGTAGCATGTCCGTTGTAAAAGTGCGTGAATCACGTATCCGTTTGTTTCCTTCACGTATTCGTGTCGTGTGGTTTGCGAAGCCTGTGTTTTGTGAAGATTTACAATGAACAACGACAATGTGACTTCGGCTATATCGCTTAATTGAGTGCCAGAGCGATCGTGGAGTGATTGGGGGACGATTCTTTTGAGAAGTGTGTTAAACGTACAGTCAGTCACATTAATGATGGGATCCTTGATGCCGAATGATGCGGGTTCGATTCACGCGCAAGAATCCTACCTCCGATGCATCGCACCTGCAAAGAGAAAAAGTAAAAATTTCGAAATGAAAAATTCCAAGTTCGTAGAAACAAAATTGTTGTTGGCTATTTTTGAAACGAAGCCAGAAGTTGGCTCGTTAGGTTTCGGTAATTGACTTCGATTTCGTTGTTCTCACGTATCGAAGTCAATTGCTCTGGCATATCACGTAAGACATTAATGTGGCCGATTGTACCATCGAGTGTAAGGACAATTATACGAATCGCCAAGCGACAGTGCCATATAATATCGAGTCATTTCGATTGCTACTTCACAATTTCAATTTATCGTCTTAAAAGAAAGAAGAGGCGAAAGACGGAGGAGGAAAATGAAAAAAAAAAGAAAATACAAACTACAAAAGCGTTCCACGTCTCCTCAAGTAACCAGTGTAACGAGAAGAAAAGCGTGATCGTTTGGTTCCACGATAACTCATAACCGATGGAATGCGAATTGCTTCCTCGAATATGTTTCCATGATATTTCTCAAAACAAGATTGCCCAGAATAAATTCAATCTGAATCTGTACACAAGTCAGTGATGCCACTATTACCAGTCGTCGCTCTGATCCGTCGTCTCACAATCATTTATCCGTGTCATCCTTAACAATTAAAAAAAAAGAAAAGAACATCCCTCTCTGAAATGGCAAAGGACGAAGAACTATTCCAACGAATTAGAGTCTGCATGCGATAACACGAAAGATCGATCTTACATAAAACAAAGCAGCAATTATCCATGTACTTCTTAGCCTTCCAGTTCATTAATTAGATTACTTAGGATTAAGTAGAAGCCATACGCTGCACGATACGGAGAATCCACCCTGATTGTCAATATCATGGAAGAAGCATTACCCAATTTTTATTTCATCATCATTTTCGCTACCATTTATCCGTCAAATCTATGCCCAAGAGATGCAAATCTCTCTTATCCGGTGAACGATTTAATGTAAAATCATGCTAAAAAATAGCAGCGGAAATTTGAACCGTTTATCAACGGTCGATTTTCAAGATCGATAAGATTCGATGAAAATAAAAATTTCATTAAATTCTACGATCGCTATCGCCGAGGTGGCAAGGAAAAAATTGCGCGCCATCGAAAAGAATAATGAATCGCGGTCGCAGAGAGCGGCATGTGTCAGCAGTGTTCCTAATCTCTTCTAAGTACCCTTAACCCAATTGAATTAGAAGGGCAGACCCCGTGGTACACACCTCCAAGTCTTTCCGCAGTATTTCCCCGATTCTCTTTCCATCCGCGAAACGCGTTGCGAGTGCGTGCTTATTAATGTTTTTGTAAAGAAACACTCTACCGTTTAGCTAGAGAATCGTCCGGAAACGGTCCTCCTCGGGGGTTCTTGATGTATTACATTCGAGAAGTGAACAATATCGGTGTTTTTGCCATTAAAATTCCGGAGTAAATCGACCGACTGAAGGGTCATTCTTTCATTAAGATTTATATCCTTTCGGTACGAAGTGAACGCAGTGTGACTTGGTTTATATAGATTTTCTGTATAAGTGTCTGATATTCCGCTGTTTTTTTAAATTACTCTTATCATTCATGGTGTTTAGTTTAAAAGAATCGTCGATAATTTAGCAAAATTACATTTCCGCCGAAGGATTGGAAGACAATGTTGAAAGATTAGAGTATCAGGGGGTTAGTTCGTATGGAACAGTCGCGGTGGTGAAAGTCTCCTTTGTATACTCGTTGAGGATACGACAATCGTTTTAATTAGACTCGAGTTAAATCATCGGCGACCTGGCACGATATCTAAACAGGTTTACACTTGGCCTACTTGGAGAGCATCACGGAGAACACCCTCGCTTTCGGTTACGGGGGTGAAAGAGGAGCATCAGGATGGAACTTATGGCATATCGGTCGAATCGACATCGAAAAGGAGCTAATACACGTCACGTAACGCTTTTCTAAGGTATCGCCGAGCTTTCGGTTGTATCGTCGTGGACAAAGTTTGCCAGAATGGAGCATTCGGATGAAAATCAACCCTCTGAGGCGAACAACGCCAAACACAGAACTGCAAACACCGACGATGACGTAAGTTTAGGTCTTTCGTTGAAAGAAGACTGCATGTCGATTCTTCTAACACTTTTATTTAAATTTTGTATGTCTCAGCATTATTTCTCAATGTTTTACAAATCAAAGTTATGTGTGTTTTTTTTAGGATTTGTTTCTTTTTAACTGTTTGTATTGTGTGTTGATTTTAAAAAGGAAATTGTTAGAGATAGAATGTACACGGTTTATTTTAATGCGTATTTGCGGATAAGAATTTTAGCAATTATTTCGATTACTGCGAACGAATTTCAATTAAAAGTACGGAGTGTCTCGCAGGAAGGTTTCGATCTCGACGATCTATTACCGATCGTCGGCGAATTCGGTCGCTATCAGAAGCAACTCCTTTGGCTCGTATGCCTTCCCGCGTGTCTGCCCTGCGGGTTTTGCGCCTTCAATCAGCTCTTTATGGCGGACACTCCGCATCACTGGTGCAAAGTCCCAGGATTGGAAAATCTTGATGTCTCTCGTAGAAGGAGACTCGCAATTCCGCCCAGTCAGGTGCAATTGCCACCCTACGTGTTAGAGAATTCGCTCGATCTGTTCAAATGCAACATTGTATTTCCTTATTGATTGATCCTTCCCCTTTGACGATCCTTAACACTGAAACTACCAAGGCAGTGAAAATAACTGGTCTCTTATTGTTTCTAAAAATTCTTCAAGTTTATAGATTACCAAATTAATAAGCAATTTTGGTTACATTTTTTCTAAACTACTTATTTAATATATTTAAATGTAATAGATCTAACGCCGGTAGTTCCAGTGTTAAATGTGCAATATTTGTAATTATAGCTGTTGACTTATTTCTAGACGCAGAAGTATCTTATCATCTTTGTTAAAAGACAATATCAATTTACACCTTTTATACAACCCAATATCAAAATCCTCTCTGTCAAAATCCCAAAAGTATATCCGCAGCAAGAACACCTGGATAAAGAATTTAGAAAAATCGCTATTTCTTTTCAAATTAAATTAATTTTTCCCCACAGCCAGTAATCGCTTTTCATCATTATGTCATTCAAGATTTTAACAAATACATTTCTAATTAGGAAGAGAACGAAACCTACAGTCAATGCACAAGGTACGACGTCGATTGGTCAACACAGAACATCTCTGTCGTGACGACACCATCATCGATATCAAATGCATCTTGGTCCATCGTCCCATGCGATCATGGTTGGGAGTACGAAACGTCGGAAGTGATATCTTCCATCGTTATCGACGTACGTTCAATTCTCCAAAAGCTTTCTTCATAATTAGCTCGACAGAATGAAATAATTAATTAGGCAATCGATACGTTGCAGTTCGATCTTGTCTGCGATCGTGCGATTTATCCGACGATCGGCTTGGTCGCTTTGAACACAGGTGGACCAATTGGGGTGTACTTGTTTGGTACATTGAACGACAGGTAATCGTCGTTACGTAATAATCTTTCGAAGAGAGTTCGTCGATCATTTTCTTTTTTTACTTTTTTAAATGTCTCCTTGCGTTGATTAGAATCGGACGGAGATTATCTTTCTTCACTTGTCTGGCAACGTTGATTACCGGGGGATTTTTAACATCGATATCGAACAGCTTTTGGACTTGGGCTGCTACGAGAGTGGTGGTCGGTTTAACTATACCGGCCATTTATCAGATACCTTTCATTATATGTAAGATACGTATGCGATGGAATAATAGTTTTCACGCGGTATAACCTATGTGTCTCTGTATCGAATGATTTATTTAACAGCTTTAGAATTGGTCGGGCCAAATTATCGATCTTTCGTGACAGTAATGACGTGTAGTTTCTACACGATGGGCTTATGTATGCTGGCAGGTGTTACTTATCTGATAAGAGATTGGAGAACACTAGCGGTCACTACAAGTGCGCCTTTTCTCCTCTACTTTCTTTACTGGTGGTGAGTGATAATCGTTTAACGATAGCATCTCGTTAAGAATTCTTTCTACAAAGAATTTAATTTTGTAGCTTCAATAATTTTATTATTTTATATTGCTAGTAATGGATACTTTAAAAGTCACTTTTGATTGATCGTCTAAATTGTTGAGTCAATTGTCGTTGTAAAAACCGTAAGAACATTGCAGGTTTCTCCCGGAATCACCGCGTTGGCTGCTGGCGAAAGGTCGTTTAGGGGAAGCAAACGATATTCTCGAGAGACTCGCAAAAGTCAACGGGAAAGAATTACCAGCTTCTTTCACTCAGAAACTTCGTCAGCGTATGATGATGTCGAGATCAAAGAGCGAAGAAGAAAGGCTCCGCAATGGACCCGGGGTCTTGTCGCTCTTCAAGTCTCCAAACATGCGCCTGAAAACCTGTCTCATTACTTTGAACTGGTAAATCAAAGTTCAAGCGTTTCTACCTGCCGTAAAGATAATATTAATATCCCACCCATGAACCGACAGATATATCGCCGTTGATAACTGATAAGACGTTAAATTACGATCTACCCGACGGTGTCTCGTTCCAAAAAAGAAAGCCTGTAAAATGATAATTCGCAGCGAGATGCAATCGGCATTCGATTGTTCTCAAAATAATTCCACACGTGTTTTCAATCTCTTCCTGCAACAAATTCCACCTCCCTCTTCCTTCCACCATTTATTTCTCCATTCTCAAATTATCAATTCTTTTATTTGACATTTTAAATCACACTCTTTTACAACATAGACATTAAAATAAAGTCTCTAACACTCGCGTTTATCTAGGTTCGCCAATAACATGGTGTACGTCGGTTTGTCCTATTATGGGCCGGCACTTGGAAGCGAGGAGCATCTAAGCTTCCTCTTTTCATCCCTCGCCGAAATTCCGAGCTACATGGCATGCTGGGTAGTAATGGACCGATGGGGTCGTCGATGGCCCCTCTGTCTCTGCATGGTGGTAGCCGGTGTATCCTGCATCGCTACTGTTCTTCTTTCCTCCGGTATCGACTCGATAAATGACCACTTGTTTTGCCTACATATCAATTTACCTTCCCCCTCTTCTTCTCCGTTCGTTTACGCGAAATCGTCGTAATACGTCAGAGACAATGGATAATGATTTTTTTCAGACGCTGTGGTGGCTACGTTAATTCTCTTTCTTATATCAAAATCCGCGATATCGGCCTCCTTCTTGATTATATATCCGTTCGCCGGTGAACTTTACCCCACGCAATTACGTGGAGTTGCGATAGGTTTCTCTGCCTACATCAGCGGTCTCGGACTTATCATCATTCCTTTTGTCACTTATCTCGTGAGTGATTATAAATAACATTATCATCTCTCCCCTCGTGCGACCGATGACGTCTATTCGCGCGAATCATTACGATAATTGTCTTCAGGGTAAAGAGAACTTGGTACTACCTCTGGTGATCCTCGGTGTGGTATCGGTGATCGGTGGACTTTCAGGGTTGCGTTTGCCGGAAACCCTGCATCATCGGTTGCCGCAGACCGTCGAGGAGGGTGAACTCTTCGGAAAGGATTGGACCTGTGCCGATTGCTTTCGTTGCATTCCACTGAAGTACGTTGTACAAATTATAATTGTCAAGTGCTGAAATGCCGAGCTAATCAACCCGAAGACCTCTCTGCTTGCAAATCTCAAGCAAGCTTCTTAGCATCCCTTGAAAGCGTTGAATCCTTGTAATTCTAAGATCTTCTTGAACATACTAATTAAATCTGCTCCAGGCCTTCATCCGCGGCAGCTTCCTACGAGGATCTGTCAGCTAGAGAAACAGTGGAGATGCACGAAGTCCCCGAGGATCCGATTCCATCGAGACTCTTAGAGGAGCAGCAAAGATCCAGCACAGCTAGTGTACGTCGTTTGGTACGACAGTCCAGCGTGATGGACACCCAAAGGGATTCCGATGGTTCGATCAAGATGACGTATTGGTTTTAGACGTTGCTCGAATGTTGAGTTTCGAAATAAAATTGGAAATAAGAACACGATGATTGATACCCTCGCGTTATCTTGCAGTTATCAGCTTTTTCTCATTCATACCGAGGACACGGATCGAACGGGAATGGAGAAGAATCATTTCCGTGTACACTTTGCAATTTATTCCCATATTTGGTATACAAAACACGAGGACATTAGGAGGAAAATGGGAGAGAAAGAGAGAAAGAGATAGGTGGTCAGCGACGGGTTGACGTTTGAATCCTTCCGATCATATTGTTTTCCTCGATCAGACGTATCGTTCGGTTCTCCATCCGCGTTCATTTCACAACCGGGTTGTTCTGTTGTAGCAGCTGTAAGCGGGAGGATCACTGTACGACTTCGATGTCGAATTGTCGCCTTTTACAGCGATTTCGTTCTCGTCTTATTTACCTCTCCAGTAGTCGCCGCTTTAGCTCGGGCGGATAGCTGACGTATATGCAATGATCGGGCATATTTTCACCCGAAACTGGCAGATTCTCTTCTCTGGGTTCGCCTTTCCTTCTCTCGGTTGACCTACCCTCTCCGGGACCATTCGGATCGTGAGACTGTGACGAACCAGTCGCATCTCCGTCGTTGTAGTCCAAGTTTCCGGAACCGTCCAGTCTGTCCTCGTCCGCGTAACTACAATTGTTTAATTACTTTAAGATAATTGAACACATATCATATGTAATTATCGTGTATAGTAAAAGAGTCATGTTGGATGCGTAGCTAATGAAATATTCATTCGCAAAGTATCATCGCGTGAAACATCGTCAAACTCGGTGACTAGGCAGAATCTCGAGGTACATAGGTTCCTTCCTGAGTGGCTCGAGACAAACAGGTTTTATCTATTTTCAAGTGGATAAATATTTACAAGATGAAAGTAGCCAAGTACTCATTCCCCGATAAGAGTCTATAACTTCCAAATATCAGTGTCCACAGTTTATCCGTTATTCTTTCGTCGCGTTAAAAGTTCGTCAGTGGCAGGACGAGTGATTGCAAAGTACTCGTATTTATTTAGTTATATTAACACGAGATTGTATGCGAGATAAAAAGAAATACGTGTACACTTTTCAACGTACGTACTTGCAGACGACCCAAACAACGTAGTAACAGCCGTAAATCGAGGAGGAGAGTACAAGGAGAAAAATGGTTAGCAGGTACCAGGGTGTATGCCTTTGCTGTCTCTTTGTGTCTTCCCAGTATCTATCGCAGCTCAGGTACCAACAGATCGCACGATTTAATTCTCCTAGCGACAGAAACCACAAGATAACAAGGTTCAACGACCATTCGTTGCCGGTTTTTACGTTCACATACCTTCGATCTCTTGGAAATCTCGTACCGACAGATTCGTTAAAAGTCCAGCGATGCAATCGCGAACGAGTATCTGCCGATAATGGTTTAGATAAGAGTTAACAAATTGCGACGTTAAAAACATCTATTGTCACTAGTCTACGTTAACATGCAACATCACATATTATTGTTACCGACAGCTGCCATGGGTATATTAGCGATGTTCTCTAGCATATCGTGTAACAAGGCTGGAATTTTTACAATTTTTATGCATACTGCAACAGTTGGAATTTCGAGCTTGTCAGAGAGTTCAAGTAGTTTGACGTTCGAAGTAAGTGAATATCATTACTTACAGCTTAAAATGATTAAAGTGGCATGTCGTGTGTTATTGGGAGAATTGAGTTTCACAAAGAAACCACTATGGGAACGTATTATGCGAGGAATTATCATAGGTGAATTATTCTATGGTCTATCCAGAATACGGTTGAAGTTACTTTGAATACAATCCGACTTTAGAAGCTTTACACAGAGATCGAAGCTAGTTCCAAGGTGGTACCGATACCTGTGTTCGATTTTACCGGGAGTAAATTTGACTCTCGTTCATCGAATTCCATAGAATTCTACGATACTCGTGCCAGAATTCGCCTATCATTCAATGAGTACCATTCCCTCCGGTCTGAAAGAATATCTACTCCTTATCATGCTCCGCTGCTAATAGCCTTCCGTTTGGTAATAATGTAACTCGTGAGTTCCAATGTGCGAATATTTAACAATTCACGTGCATGCATTGTCATCGAGATCCCGTGGAGTTGCCAAGTCACATCGATTATCATAGTTTGTAATTAGAGTTTATGGAAACGTATGCAAACGACGAACGTATCGTTAAGAACGATCGCACGAAAACCGTTCGACGCTTCCCGCTCGAACGTTCATCTTTGTTTCAAATCATCTCAGACTCCCTTGTTCTTCGAAACCTTCAGAACTCTCCAGGATCTCGCCTCTCGTTTCTAACTAACTTCGCACTGCAACTTGAGCTTCTGCAGTTCCTCCGGCTTGCAATTGGACTTGAGCTTCCTGAGATGTAGTCCTCTACGTCTTTGTTTCTTATCGACAGCAGGTAGAGCCGCCTCGACAAGATTCTCCTCGTCCTCCTCATCTTCCTCGACGTCCTCTTCGTCCTCTTCCTCCTCATTGTCGCAGGCGCTACTCTTGTTATCCGGCCCGGCGATCTCGTTTTGATAAGTCGAACCGGGCAATCGATGATTCTCGAGGGCCCTGGTGTCCTCACGATGACAATACCTTTGGATATTCGTGACTGCACCGCCACCCGCTATTGTGCACATCACTGAAGTAGCACGTTGCTCGGTGTTCTCCTTCCAGACTTGAATATCGGTGTTGTCGTGATTCGTTTCGTCGTCGATCAGTGAACTCTCGAAATCCCGGTTACCGAGAACGTCGCACCTCATGATGTCACAGTAATCCGCAAGGCATACCGCGTCCTCCGCCTTTAATTTTGAGAATTTTTGGGATTTCTTTTCACCATAACAATAGGAAAGTAAACGGGTCGCGAGGGAATGCTCTTATTGGAACTTTGATCTGGGTTCTTTCGTTTGGTGGATGATTGTGTAATGTGAATTATCTAACATTCTCGAGAATCGAGTGTTTTTCTGGATTCTTTTAGCTTCAGTTAATTTATAACAGTACTTGTAACTTAGAAAAGGGAAGGGAACCCGAAGGTTTGCATGGCGATTACGTTATCTAATTCGGACGCATCGTTATCTCATTAGGATATATCGTACAGTGTATCATTATTTCAGTCGTTTCTCTGCAACTGCGAAAATTTGTATTTTAACCCCTTGCTGTACCATTTCTATTGAGACTGAATGCTCAATAACTCAGAATTAATCGTTGAAATAACAATCTATCCATGATTTCTGATACAGCGTATAACTTAATGCAATATTCATAGCATAGAAATAATTGTATCGTATCGTGGCCCACTAATATTTTTAATTTAATAGTTTTTGAAAAACTTTAAAATCTATTCCATTTATCGCGTCGCGAGTGTCACTCGTTATTGTACGGCAAGGGGTTAATCGTGCAACGTTCAGCCGATTTATCCTTGAAATTTCGATATCTATCGTTAAGCTTCAAAGTTATCCGCGCGTTAATTCTTCATTTGAAAAACTCATTTTTATCTCTATTCTCGTCTCTTATCGAAGGGTCGTAAAGAATTCGCAGGAGAACCCACCGTGTTAACGTTACTCTTGTGTCTGTTATCGAAATGGGCATCCAAGTGCTTTTCCGCGTAAAACGACTTCCCGCAAAGTCCGCAGGTCCATTGGGATGGTCTGTGCTGGTGTTTCGCTCTCTGCTGCGGCCGAAATATATCCCGGCTTTCGTGAAACGGACATTCCAACGGTAATTCCACCTGATACTTCTTCAAAATTGGCATCCATCTCTGAAATTTCACCGTAACTTTCAAATTCTCGACAGCGGTCGCATCCACCTCGCTATATCTCGGCTACGTTCTTTTCCGTTTTAACGCTTCGGTGCTCCTCGAAGTTCAGGTGGTTCGATTTGTGTAAAGTTTGTTTGAAGAATTAATCATGCAGAAGTACGATGATAATCGATGGACCTTGCCTTACCTTGTGAACGATCCTCCTCACCACGGATGCTCTTTCTCGGGGGCATGATATTTTAAAGACACTGGGACCTGGCCAGGGTATCACGGACAGAAGTAGCACTATCAGAACCTGCGTAGAAGATAATACTCTCTTTTGTTTCTTTCCCCCTTATCGTCTTCCCCGTTCATCCAACGAATTACATTATCACGAAGGAACGGCGAGTATCATTCATGGATTACGTGAACGTAATAAAAACCGCGGACGTTTGTATCGATATTCCGTCACGTCGTTACACACCATACTTTCTATCCCGCAGATCGAAACTTTTCACCTTATCACGTGGGGATAAGGATAAAATAAGTCGCATTATAAAGAGCTCGTGAATTCCACGTACCTTAGGGATCTCCGACATCGCAATTTGCTGAACAAACGAACCGATCGTACGATTATTATGGCACGATGTGCCATCAGAGAAAAGAGAGTGATTCGTAATGACGCAATCTCCCCGATGTGACGAATGGAAAATGACCATTCCCGTTATTGACAGGAGAGGCCGATTAAAGTAAACTTTAATTACCTCGAAATGAAAGGGTTGGGTCTTCATTCATAGCCCAAATTATCCTTGCCCGAGTGATCACCTGGAATGGTATCCGAGATAGTACGATTCTTTCTTCGTTTTTGTACCAACTATTTTTACGTATTCACGGTCAAACGGAGATGTATCGGGGTTGCAGCGAGGGCGAACTATAGGGTGGACGTCGACATGGCGTCGTCGTCATCGTTCATCGCAGGGACGGATCTCATTGGGGTCCTTATTTATTTTCAAAGTTAACTTAAACATTATTCGATATATTACAAATGATAATTAATCGGAGACTTTTCGTGAATTATAATTATCAGAGCATTTCCTTCGTTCGATAGTTTTTCTTTCGGTGATATAGAATTCTAGGGAAGTGTATAGTGTCTTCCTCAAGGAAAGTGTCGAGACACTTTTCATTGTCAATGTTTTGCTATAATTTGTCGAGAGATAAGACAACCGAACTTCTGTTTGCGATATCGGAAAGTGAAATTTGCAATGGAAATTGCCTGTTCTAACATACAACAGTTTATCGTACGTTACTGCATCCAGAATGCGACTTCGGCGTCGGCGTCGATGACCACGCGCCGACGCATCGACGGTTTCAAGGAGAACACCTTTTCTTATACGTTAGAAAAATACGATTTTGCAGATTGTCTCACCACGTCACGATGACGTTTCCGAGGAATGTGCAGAATGATCCGAAAAGTCTATTAATAAATGCCAATGAACGTTTTAAAGTTGCATCGTTCGAATCATGCGCCTCGCATGGAATTTCTTTATCACTGTGCAAACTATGCCGACGAGGAAGGAGTTACTTTTTGATCGAATTCTATCAGCAGATGGTAAAGCAAGATAGTTTTGTAGTTGTAGGCTTTTCGAACATGCCGCAAGGAGCAACGGGAAATTATTTTTCTAGTATCGAATCAAAATTGATAGTCAATCAGTCAACAAGAAATTTTAAGATGGAAAAAATTACTTCGTCTCTCGTTGAAATAAGATGATATTAAAAAAATGTAATCATTTAATCCTCGGTTGCAAAATTAGACATAAAAATGTCGTTGATTTAATGGACGATTTGATTAGTCGATGCGTGGAATTGATACTCCGTTTTTGATTATATAATTTCCATCGATCTTAAACCTTTGCGGTTGAAAGACGAGATATCAGTGAGACGACATTCATCCGTTTATATAAATGTAACATCGTTGTAATTATGTTGTACTAGCACGACTGCAACAATGGAATGTTATTTCAAATGTTCTTCCTTCCTGATACATGGAAATTTATTTCTAAGCAATAATGTATGCGTCATAAATGAACATTACGAGTCGTTGTGATATTTTTGACATAATCAGTAGTCACCAGTAACGCTACACTTTGCTACGCAATAATTACATTATGAATGTTCGCTCAACACATATAAATATTACTATTTCTTTCTCTACCTTATTTTGTTATCGCAGAAATATAAATCAATCCGGTGATAAGTGGATCGGACAAAAATTGTAAAAATAATTCAAACATAAATGAAGAACAGCGAACGACAGGATTTCTCCTGTGAATAATTGATTACTTAGTTAATCGCATTACTCATTTCGTTAAAATCGTCAATCGTCGATCTTTGAAAGAGGCCCATTCACCGCATTTATTGAATTCTTCGTCACAGCCCGCGTGATAATTTCACGCACATCATTCTGCCAAGAAAAAAAAAACATCACTTCATCCTCTTAAATTATCAACAGGCACGTCTATAAAATGACATAGCATTATTCCTCCCAAAATAAATTCTATATGACGACTCTACAATCCTCTCTTTCCCGCCACGGGAAATTCAAGTCGTCGCTCTCTTAAATGCTCCCAACAATCGAACAACAAGAGTTAAAAACAAGTATTACAATATCCATCTGTTTGCTGCTATTGAATACATAAATATTCTATCGTTATTGAAAGAAAATCCTGAAAAGCACGGCAAAAAGCATGATAATACGATAACAGTAATCACAGAGTCACGTTGTACCACACACTTAGCCGCACGTGAATCTTTCCTCGCGAATCCACTTTTCGCGAGCTACTTTTACGCCATTCTCCTCCGTGGTGGGGGGCACGCACGGTATCTAGAGTAGGCTAGAAGTTAGACGGTTTGCCAGTGAATCCCGTAGTCTGTCAGTGACAACAGTTACAAGAAGCAGACGGGAACAGTATTGTTCGTAGTCCGTATGCAGTCAGTCAGTCAGTCTGTCAATTATTCGGTTCGCCAGATCGGCAACACCTGTCTCGAGATTCAAAAATTACGCAATCAAGGAACAAGTGCTGCATCGACGCCACTAAAAATCGTTTGAAGTTGTATGGGACTTTACAGAAGGTACATTGCAAAGTGACTTCATCCTAGACTTTTTATATTGTAACGTGGTTTTTAAAAATCCTGATCAGAGTCCTGCCGGCTTTTAGATTCACTGACAGTTCATTAGCAGGTAGTGGTTTTGTTCTTTCAATGTTTGCGAAACAGCTTGATAAATTGTTTTATCATCTTGAAACGCACGATTTGTCTGCATCGGTTTAGAATTTCACGATGTTTCGACGGAGCGTGGAATTTACGTTTGAGAAAATGTTTCGCGGCTTTTGGCGCGTGCTGTGGTTAGAGATGTTGAATCGAAGGAGTGAGATTTCACGTTGGATTGGTTTGCTGTACAAACATTTAAGAAATAAATTAATAATAAAAATTGAGAGTAGTATCTGTGAAGTCCGTCGAATATAATGTGTCATCGGCAGATAATTTTATCACGTTTTACGGCGTAATAAGAATGCAATGGTGCAGTGATATGAGATGTTCTTTTGAAGTGCCGTTCATTACTCCTTTCGCGTCTAGCGCCGGATATATCCGACGTTTACGAAACGATCCGAAATATCTAACGTCGGATATATCCGGCGTCCACGAAATAACAATAGCACTGAATTTCATTGTAGCGCCGTGCTTCTTGAATTCCGCGTACTACGCACTTTCTTCAATGTGTACAATACAATTGCAAAAAAGATATTTTTCAAGCGGAGCAATTAATAGTAAATTGTAAAATAGGAAAATAGTATCAAATTACAGTATTGCATCTTCGCAAATTTATATTCAATGAATAATTAAAAGTTCAAGGTTTATTGTGTAGTCTGGACTTTCATTCAACTTTGAAAATCTTGTTGCTAAATATAAGTAAAAATATTTTGAGAATAACAAAAGATAAATCACGTAGAAGGTATGTGTTTGAATTCCCGCGAAGCAGATATTATTATCGCATACAGACAAGGCGAGATTTCTTCACGATGACGAGCTTAAATGATAATGACGTTCATTCGGAGAAAGTTTGCAACGGCAGTATATATATGTGCTTTCACCATGCACAGTAATTACCACATGCACCAATCCGCTTAGAATTCTCGTGTATACAAAGTAAGTTAAACTGAATATTAATCAGCAGGTTACTAATTTTTTATGATAAAAATCTCTATATTTTCTAAATTACTTCCTATCCTTCTGTCTATGTGGCACTTCAAGGTACATAGGATTAATCGTGAATGAATTATAATATCAGAATATTGTCTATTTTTATATTCTTCCAAACAGTACGAGTCCTCTGGAATTAATCATTCTTATTTTCGACATCAGTATTCCTTTGGTAATGACGTTTTGTTTTTGCAACATCACTCACACGAATATACTCGTCGAGGTGTTACGTACATTTGCATTTTCATGCATGAGTTAATCGAAAATAAAAATCATTGCTCGACGTGAACAAAAATTGTGATAGCAATTAGCGATTGAAATTAGTTACGTAAACCATACTAAGCAAATATTTCTTAATAACCGGCAGTCGCTGCGCTGACTTTTGTACCGTCTAGTATGATAATAAAAGACAAAGTATTATATTCGCGTCTGGCTGATAACATCCCGGAGGTGTGTCAAAGTCGATAACACGAAATCGTACTTTGAACTGTTTATTGACTGGCAATTTATCGATTAGGGTCATCAGATTCGTACTCAACTCACAGACGATAATTCCTCCTGTATTTAATCTCGATCTCCGATGTATTCCTCGAATATCAAATCGGAAGTGAGTAATAGATGTGTTTGGGTTTACTCGTCAGACACCAAACGAATCGTCCCTGGCACGATTGCGTATATGAACAATGAGAATTCTAGCAAGGATGAACTACCATTTACGCTAATGTCAGTTATAATGAAGCACGGCACAGGCAAAATGAAATTTACTCTCTGATCAATGTCATCGTTATTTCCTGGTTTGCGTTCCTCTGACGATTGACAGACAAACAATTCTTTTCAACGTCGTCTCAAAGTCCTTCCATTGTATAATTCTTTGGTGCACGCGTAAGAAAGATTTTTCCTGTTGTCGAAGTTAAAGTGGAACATGCAGAAAAGATTTTCCCTACGACCGTTCCATTTCGAACGACATTGGTTTCGGTTTCAGATAAAAGGATCAACTAATTACTAATTACGGATACATCCGGGAGAGAGGATTCTGAATTATGACGACCGTCAGGCCAATTCTTCGATGCATCCAGAGACTGAACCGGGTTCCAAGTTGTCGTTCAGCAATATTAAACCGGTCTGTGAGATGTGCGTCCACTTTGCCGAAAAAAGTCATCAAAGGTGCCAATGGCGAAAACATCATTGCCTCTCCGTTCGGAGAGTACTGTGCCTCTGACACGATAATTCAGGACTACATTTTCGACAAATCGGCAAAGCACGACGCCAGAACTGCTTTGGTACGGTTATTTTAGAGAAATTAAAAATTTCTCCGATTTCTACAATATATACGATACATTCTAAAACCTACTGAAATCTCTAGAAGACCATGCTAATTTTCGAAAGTGTCGAGTATTCCTTTTTTACGTTTTCTTGCAATAACCTAGATCATTTAGCCAAGGACCTACCTAGGACTTGTGATTTTAAGTTACCAAAGTTACGATATATTAAATAATAATTTTGAGAAAAATCTCCCAAAGATGACATGTGATTTGATCAGGAACCGGCTAACTGGAAATTCGAGTTTTTACCTCCGTACTCACCATAGAACCCAGAATTCTTTCTTATGGAGTATTGTTGTATCAGGTATGCGGAGTAACGGGAAGAGAATACACCTACGCGCAATCGAAAGACGCGGTAACATACATGGCTCGAAGCTTGAGACACATGGGGTTCAAAAAGGGCGATGTGATTGCTCTATTGGCGCCGAATTATCCAGAAACTATCTTAAGCTTCCTCGGAATCATCAGCGCAGAACTCGTCGTTACGACCATCAATCCATTCGCAACGGCTGGTGAGTCGTACTCGTCTTACCTGTTTCTCCACGTTAGGCGTGTCGATACAAGAAGGTCGAATCGCAATTAAGATCGTCGGTGTTAAATTAGATGGATGAAAAGCGTTGAATCGGATCGCCGTTGAGCATTCTGATGACGTTTAACAGAGGCCAATTGATTGTGTGTTTACACCGTTCGCGATAGAATTTTTGACGTCAATTACGAGGGAATATACGCCGATCAGTGTGGAAAGCTTTATCGCAAGATTGCGGACAGTTTTGTCAGCGGTTAAGGCTGCTCGGTTGTCTATTGACCTCTACTCCGCGTATTGATTGAATCATTTAAAACACTGACCCTTGCTCAGTACGTATGCGTACATCGATAAAATTTATTAATACACTTACCGGAGTTTTAATATCGTCGAATTCGCTATTAGATGAAATATCGAACCAACTCAAGTCATCCGGGGCAAAGGGCATGGTCACCGTAGCTAGCTGCGCAGATCTAGCACTTCAGGCTAAGAATGCTATTATGGGTCCTAAAGCTCCGGTGATCGTCTTCGATGACGGTGTCAAATCAGCACCAGAGGGCACGATACCGTTCAAGGTATGACTGACGATGGCATCGATTATCATCGAATTTCCTGGTTAATTCAATGACAACACAATTTAGGTTGATTTGTTTAGGATCTCATAACACGCGGCAAAACGTTAGAACCTTTAGGAAGAAGTACTCTCACTGCCGATGACCTGGCGATCTTGCCATACTCTAGTGGCACGACTGGACTGCCGAAGGGTGTACTTTTGACACATAAGAATCTAGTGGCAGACATGGAAATGTTGAATCAAACCGCGGGTTTCTTATGGACTGATGCGACAGGTACTTCCTGACTTCACGAACGAGTGATGACTAATCGCCATGAGATAATTCGTCGTTGCTGAAATTCATTTGTAACATCTAACGATCGTTTGTTGTCACGCAGACAGTTACCAAGAAGTCGTGCCTCTCGTTTTACCATTCTTCCACATATTCGGCCTGAACGGCGTCACCCTGCCGTTTCTCACCAAGGGTGCGAAAATCGTGACGATACCGAAATTCACGCCAGAGCTGTTCCTTAGTTTGTTCTACAAACACAGAGTGAGTGCTTTCCCTTTGGAGCCTTTAACGCTGCAGATGACAGTGATTATCATTAATGGGGTGGATGGTTCTGTAGAATACCGTTCTCTGCTGCGCACCACCCCTCATTTTATTCCTGTCCATGTGTCCGGCGCTGAAGAAAGAACACTTAGAAAGTTTACACCTTGCCGTTTGCGGGGCAGCGCCTCTGTCAAAGGTCGACGTTGACAGACTTTACGACAGATTCAACTTGAATGCGAATTCATTAAAATTCTGCCAAGGTAAAATAATGAGACATCTCTCGAAGCTTGAAGTGTTTTACAAGTTTTTGTGAGCCAGGTAGAATTGATTATTAGGGGAAAGAGAAAAGACAGTACGATATGATGTGATTTTGATTAAGGATACGGATTAACGGAAACCTCGCCAGTTGCTTTCTTCGAAATAACTGGTACGAAATACTGGAGCATCGGTAAAAATATTGTTGGTTGCGATGCACGAATAATCGATTTGGATACGTCGAAGGACATTTCTTCCCCGAATCAAGCCGGAGAACTTTGGATCCGAGGACCACATATCATGAAAGGATACCTGAACAACGAAGCCGCCACGAAGGAAACCATCGTCGATGGTGAATGGCTGAGGACGGGAGACGTTGCCTTTTACGACGAAAACTACGATTTCCATATCACGGATAGGTTTAAGGAATTAATTAAAGTAAAGGGATTTCAGGTAAGAAGGAAAGAATTTTATATCGATGAAGAAATTTTAAACACCCAATTTGATTCGATCCATCTATGGACTATTAAAAAATTGTATCTCCTAAAAAGTTGATTCAGATGATTAAATCTGCCTGCACCGCTACAGTACATTCCAGCGTGAAGTTTTTAATTGCAGTTTCTGACGACATCCATTATCTTTGACTTCATCATCCAATGTTGTTTCAGGTACCACCGGCTGAGTTGGAAGCTCTGCTAAAAACTCATCCACACGTTTTGGATGCAGCTGTGGTTGGAATTCCAGACGAGAGATTCGGCGAGGTACCAAGAGCCTTCGTTCTGCCTAAGAAAGATTGCAAACCTTCCGAAGATGATATTAAAAACTTCGTGAAAGGAAAAGTCTCCAAGTACAAACATCTCGAAGGTAAAAGAAGACGGCAGATTATTTATCAGTATTTTTGAAATTTCCATGGATTTTTATCTCGTTTCGATTCCAGGGGGTGTAACGTTCGTCGATGAAATACCAAAGTCTGCAGCGGGTAAAATCTTACGGAGGCAATTAAAGCAGGACTATCTTTCGTAATGTCTTCCTTGTTTTTCCATTCGCTCTCTCGTTTTCGCTCGGGTGCGGATGAGATGGCGATAGAAAGAGAATTCTTTACAGACTTTAACAGAGTGCCAGTCTTGTGATAGAAAGGATCAAACGAGAGAATTTGTTATTTTTTGATTATTTGTGAATCGGTGACGATGACGGTGGTTGTGACTTCAAATGCGATTGGCAATCTGAACTTGTAAATATCGAAGAGTACAGGGTATAAGAGGAAAGTTTAGCGCAGTGGTGCGACGATGTCCTACAGGGTTTCTTTGAAGGGAAAAGAAAACGGATATACACGTTTCATGTACAGTTATTTAAGAAAAGTAGAGAAACGGTCTGAGGAAAATTATATTTTACGTGTACAGTAACTCATGCGAGATTAACTCACAAAGTATACAAAATTAAAGACGTTGACGACTGAAGAACCTGATTAGACAACGAGTTATTATGTACTTTGTAATACAATTTGTAAAATTTGTACTAATTGTTGGTGCTATTAAATTTATCTGCGATTCCGGAACACTGAACGTTCCAGTAGTTCCGGAATTTTTCCAGAATTTTTATCATTAATTCGTGGCATATCATGCCAAGTTTCGAATAAAATTTTTATAATGTCGTTATAAATTATTCCATTCCTGAAGACTTACGACCGTCTTATATTTCTCCCCTTAATAAATTATTATTCCCGATTAACCTCGCAATTTTTCAATCCCCTAGACGCTGCCAAAACCTGGGAGCAATTATTAATAATTATTCATTATTCCACAGATCAAGTTACATCGCCCTGCAATTCTCCCATATCAATTCCATTTTTAATGTAAATAAAATTATTTTCAGAATTCCTCGCTGCACCATTCCCACTGAAATAATTCACGATCATAAGTTACATTGAACTTTGAAGTTAACTCTAGAACTACCAACCGGTCAAAATGGCCGGTACACATTTTTCTTCCAAAAATTCTCCAAGTTCATAGAAAACTCATAGAATAAATATTCTACGTCCATGTCAAAGAACATAAATTACCGAATCGATCATCTTTTCCGCCTCTCGATTCCTCTTTTTTCAAAGTGCTTATTTAATATAATAGACTATGATAGATTTAACGCCGGTCGTTCTAGTGTTAAATAAACTACGACTCGCCTCTTTTCCCCAGCAGTATTCCATTCCCTCATATTAACTCAGTCTCATATCTCTTTTTATTGTAAATAAAATTCATAATTATTTTCAGAATCCCCAGCCGCACCATTCCTACTGAAATAATTCACTGTCATAAGTCACATTTTAGTTTGAAGTTAAGTAAACTACGAATCGCCTCTTTCCCAGCAGTATTCTATTCCCCCATATTAACTCAGTCCCGTATCTCTCACTGACGGCTCTTTGAAACGACATCGGGCTATCGTCCGTATCGTAAAGCAGAAATTATGTTCGGCATTCTCATTCAGCCGGACGCTTATTGGATGCCACGTATTTCGTCGAACGAGGTCGTACCTATTTTTCTTCCTCCGCCAACCCCCCATAGGATTCCCCGTGAACCAGGGGGTGTAACCCTTCACGTTGAATACGACCGGAAGAACAACGGCTATACTCCCGAAGATGTTTGGACTTTATGGTCGAATATACGCCTGATCACGCAAAAAAGGATCAACGTTTTCTTCCTTTCCGCCTTTCAGCCCTTTTCTGCGAATCTTGCGCAATTCAGAAACTGTCCCTTTCGATTTCATCCGAGGGAAGTTCGATTTATAAGTTCGAACGGAAGCCGTCCTTGGAGGATACGCTTCGTGCTATGTAATTGGAAGGTGGAATATTCTTGCAAGCCGGCACACGAGGTAATATCGTCTTACTTTTTCGACTAAGTTTCGCATTAAAAAGTTCCTAACCGTTGAGCGTATTTAAAGTTCAGCTCGGCAGCACGAGGCCACGAACTTTTCGAATTACCTGGCATAGGTTTGTAACGTCGAGGGGAAATGTTTTTAGTGAAAATATTTTCGTTCGCTCGCTTGGTTTTCACCTGATTTCGATTGTTACGGTGAAGTTCATTTCACTTAGATTAATATTAATATAACAGGTATAATTTATAAGGTGATAGTATATTTCGTGAATATTATATGTTCATTGAGTTAGTTTAATATTACCGAATTATTTTCAATTTGGAATGAAATTTTTGATTTAATTTTTGTAGCTTTTAGTTTTGTATATTTAGATACGATTTTTTAAGTGATAACGTGTATTCAGTAATGAGGGTAATTTTACGTCGTTGCTCTTCTATTAAAAGCACGGAAGCGAAAGTAAAAATTTCACTAAAATTGGAAAGGAATATATAACCAAATACGTATATTCTTAGTGCGGAAGTGGAAAGACGAGAGAGGATATTTTTTATTTGAAAGATGAAAAGAAGAAAAGTGGAACACGAGAGAAACGTTTGTGTCTGGCGACTCGTTGTGGTTCAAGCGGATACTCTCGTTCAGGATTTACGTATTTACGAATCAGCCGAGAAAATTCTTTCAGGAATCTCTTCGAAAACATCCTACGTATTTTTATTTCCTCGGTTTGCACACAGACTCATAAACTTGTCTCATTTTCGAACGAATTTCAGGAGATTCGTGACGATGGAATAGACGTAAATATATTTCCTCTTTTGCAGCTTTTCATCGCCATATTCGAACTCGAATCTGGCAACATATTGGAATTAAATTTATAGGTAATGATAATCTATTAAATGTTAGTGGTGTCTCTCTGGTTCTTCCATTTTTTAATATAGTTAATGCAGTGCACCAGTGAAGTCGATATAAAAACGAATGGATATTTTACGACGACATCCCTCGCGAATGACCCGATTAAGGGGAAAAAAATGTGAAACTCATAGATTCCTTCCTGCGAAGTGGCAGCCGAGGCAACGACTTGGAAGAGATAAAAGTTAGTTCGTCTTTTATGCTTAGGAACGAAGCTGCACCTGCATCTTTTATCTCCATGAATTACCTCGTTTTTAAATTCTATCGATCATCTTGATCTTATATTGTTACTGATCCTATCTTCTCTGAAAATTAATACAAAGATATAATATATATTATAAAAGATGGCTAAGAAAGGCATGTGCGTATTACTATACTATCAGGCTATGGTAATTTATGCATAATAAATTAAAAATAAAATCTCCGTTTCCTCTTGCAGATTCTGGACCTAATAATTCCAGCAATCAAAGTAGAAAAATGTAAAAAGAAGTAAAGTGCAGGTATACATGTTCGTATATTATTTATAATGTGTCTTGCCCAATTTTACCACCTTAAATACCTTGCGACGTTCAGTTTTGCAAGGTGTTACGATTTTCCCGTTATGTGGACTATTCGCGAGATTTTCTACGGCACTATACGTCCACGTCGTCTCGAAGGAAATATTTCGCTTTATTTTCCAGCTTCTGGCCGGTTCAGCGACTAGATCTCGTAGTTATTTATCAGCGCGTAAGATAAGACGGTGCTTGACCGTTCTCGAGAGAATCTCTTCCCTGCTTTCAGAATTTTTCCCTGCCAGCTTCGAGTTATCGGCTCCGGTGAGAAAACAAAGTCCCTTTTCAGAAGCTATAATAACGGTGCAGTTCCTTTTCATTCAATTTCATCTCTACTTTTCAATGTCTTGACTGAATTAAAACTCGAGATATTACAAGAAGGTGGCATCTTCATGGCGCCTACTCGAGCCAACTCCTTTGTATATTTTTGGTTTTAGGTGCTGTGGTCATTTCACTTAGAAGCTAATGCTTTAGATAGGATTGTTACCACCTAGGCTATGTATTAATAATCTTGGAAAAATTTCACCCTGGTGATCGAGGAGGATTTTAACTCAGATCGACTTATTATTAGTTGTGAACATTTACCTAGTTTACGCCATAGCCTCGTATCTGATATGGTCGTTTTGCTTACGACCTATTGTTTTAGGTGTGTTCTGCACTATCAAGGACTACCTTTGCGCAGTTATTGTTACACACCTTCGAGATACCGATCGGAAATCGAGGTTTCTCGACAATAACTCCCAGCAACTGATTAGGTCTCGCTCTATTTATACTCGAGTCTCCGACCGAGACTATTCGTGACTTCGCTCGCACTAATTTATTCATACCTCCCTTCTATAACTAAATTCTAACTCCGTCCCTCTTCGAATACACGTCTCGAAGAATTCTCCATCGATTTTAATCCTCTCCCAGTGGTTCAATTAAACGCACCAAGTTAACGATCTAAGTTCGTTACTTCGTCCTCGTTAATTCATTATTTTTTTTTTTCGTTACATCAGTTGCACACGGGAAACAGGGATTCGAAACTTGCTAGTTCCATTGTAATTAGAAATTCGTAACTGTAAGAGCAATCGAATTTCCGAAGTTGGCTGAAATGAAGCTCGAACGTCAAACTTTCGCAATCTCCATCTTCCATGCATTCCAGATTACGCATTCCACGCAGCTAACATTCGACGGTAATGGCGTGTGCGTGTTTCAACGTCCTTGGAAGTGCCATAGGAAAACACGCAGCTTGAGTTTCCGTCTCTGAATCTCCTAATTGCATCTTGACTTCTAATCCACGACGTGCGATCGTCGCTTTGTAACATCTTCCGCTGTTTCGCGACAGTTTCGAGGGATTTAAATAGTCGAGCTTTCAGTCGCGGATCGAAGGAAGTCGAATGGGGACGCGAGAGATTGGTGGATATTATGGTGAAAGGAGAATCGAATTTACGAACGGGAACTATTCTCATTGGGGTCATTAGGGGAGGAGGGAAAATCGTGTTGCAAATAGTGTTAGATTCTACTTTGAGATTATTAAGTAACGGTTTTATATTTGGAGGACATATTTCGGTTCTTCCAGAAAATGAAGTGTTTAGATGCTCCACTGTATCTTTGGAGCTTTGCACAACTTTGAGAAATATTTTGCGAGATTCCGGCTGTGCACATTTTTTTTAAATTTATGTCAGAGTATATTAACGAAGAATTTGAGGCATTTTGGTTATTCTCGATAATGAGTAAATAAATTGAATTAGTGAAATACTTCCGATTAATTTCAGGGGTTGAGCGAAATTCCTATTGTTTCCTCTCATGACGCTTCAGTGTAGAAACAATGAAACGTAAACTTTAGAACGAGCGAATGAAATATATCGTTGCCATTTCCGAGCGCAAGAAACTGCTCTTTTGCGAGACCCCACGAGTGCCGTTTGTTTTTTTTTCACACGGAATTTTCGGGGGGAAAAATGGCGCGTTGTCGAATCGCAAGTGGACGCAAACAAATCAATCGGCCTCGAATGCAATCGAACAACGCCGCGAGCCACCTTTCGGCCGGTCGTTTCTTTTCTGGGGATAATAAAACGGGACCGTGGATCGGCCGGGAATGGACGATGAAAAATAGGAACACGGTGGACGTAGAGGGACAACCGTAGCGCCCATTTTTTCGCCCTCTATTCCTCGGACGATGCTTTTTTTTTGTTCAACCCCCTGGCACTCTGGATATACCAAGCCCCTGCCGACGATGGACGATCTCGTCTCCCGGAGAACGACCGTGTAAAGTCACATCCGGTGGACCAAAATGGCCCTCGCAGTTTGTATTCGTCGGAACGGATCCCTTAATGCGATTTTCGTGCTCTCGTCGAGGTGGTTTTGGTAGGCTGAAAATAAGTGGAACAGTAGATTTTCCTATGATTTTGTATCGTCTCCTTTTTTCATGATTTTTGCCATTTTTCTACACACTTATCACGTTGAATAACTCAGGGATTGTTGGTAATCTGTGCTGTTTACATTTTCTGGAATTTATTATGAATTTTTGATGACAATTAAATTTGAGAAAAGCGCCATTCGCTATTTTCTTTTGTAGTTATTGGTTACGGTCATTTTAAGCGCACAGTGGCAAAATTTTGAGGAAGTATGCCAAGCAGCGGGATAGCGCCGCTGTCTACTGCGCGCAGTCAGAGTGGACTGATTTTTGTAATGATTATTTTTCTGGGCTATGTCCATAGCTAAGACTTGAAGGAACGTGGAGACATAAATTTTATCGAAATTGGTCCACGAACGAGCGAGATATGATTTTTCAAAGTCGAGGAACTTCGAGCTTTGGGGCATGTCGGTCAGAGGACTGGGGAGGGCAGGGATCGAATTTTGCCAAACTTTGATTTTGCGTTTCTCGGCTTGTGGTCAACGTAGCGTGCTGAAACTTATACCGTTCCACGCTCCATTTTGTCCTCTTTCGAGTTCAGTCAGTTACAAATAGCTGGTTTTGCTGGTTTCGACATAATTCTCAAAATTCCATCGCCACTCGATTGCAGAAAAACTTTAACTCCATACCCAGCATAGCCTCCATACTTTTCCCTTTAACAATTATTCAACCATTTTAAATAATTCTCTGTTATTTTGATGAATGCAAATCTACAACTCTTTCAATGAATTATTTTTGCGGAAGGTATGCAGAGAAGGAATCTAAGAGAAGAATACTCTGTATTCGTTTCATGTTTCTTTGCGAGTGCCTATCCTCTCTGGATGCTCCATCGATTCTCCTGTGTTACAGGAACACCTCTTACGTATTTTCCCTCGGAAGAAGCGTTCTTGCGAAGAAACGACTCTCGAAGACCCGTTTCCGTTTCGCTGCATTTTCTCCGAAGAATTTTCCAGGAGAAAGGGGCAATGATTTCGAAGGGGTTCCACGCGATTCACATTTTATTCTTCGATTATTTAAAAGCCTGCTCAATTTTACGCAATAGATAAAAGTACAGGTTAAACGTTCGTACTAACGATCTTTATTTTCAGGTGGAGTCGAATTATTTTCATTCAAAGATGAATCGAATTATGCAAAGTATAAGGCTGGACGTTCAATGAAGGATGAAAGGTCCATCGAAAGTGTTCTATTTTAAATCTTCGACACAGATCATCGGAAAAACGAAGGAGAGTAAATTTATTTGAAGTACCTCTCAACATCGGTATTCGAATCGTGCTTTCCAATTGTAAATCTTTGCAGACAAATGGCAAGAATCCCCGGGAACAAGTGTCCTCGTTTGCGGTGACGATCCTTCCGCAAGTTTCCACTTCTTTCGTCGACCAACGTCTTAGCATTTAAGACTTCAAACCTGAGGGTCGAAGGGTTACAAAAGTAGAAGGAAAAAGAGTTCGTCGTTTAATCCAAGGCAAATGGCCATCAGCTTTCAGCTTCGTTAAGTTAAGTACAATACAATTATACAATATATTATCAAATAGTCTCTCTTTCTCTACTCAAAATTCTCTGTGCAAAGTGAATGTTTCAAATGACCGTAAAACTTACAAATTACCGATCCATTCCGTCTCGTTCTCTGGCAGTGAACAATTACAAGAAACCCAGGTCAATTACAGCTCCAGCGAGGGAAAGAAATCACCGCGGGCCTCCAGGAGATCTCCTTTCAAAACTCTCTCGTTTCCAGCGACTTTTTGAGGGACTTCCTCAAAGACGATCCGTCACGAACACCACGAGACGTCGGCGTTCTTTGAGGAAACCAGCGCGAAAAAGGTACGGAAAATCGTCACCGACGAAAAGAGAACCAAGCTAGGGACAGGGACCAGCGGAAAAATAGAAAAGAAAAACTGCATATGACCCGGCTCCTCGGGGAACCGTTGAAAAGTGTGTGGAACCACCGACACCACTCTGCGGTGAGTGGAAAAGAGACGAACGTTGAACGAACGAGAGAGACAGTTGGATAAAAAAAAGGGGTAGAATTGAATTGGCTGTCAGCGAAAGGGGGTTGTAGCGTGGCATTATTAATTTAGAGGGATCAAAGGCGGTGTCACACGAGGCTAATTAGTCCCGTGCGATACTGGCGGCGAACTCGTAAAGTCTCTCGAATGCCCGAATATATTTCTACGAGGGTGTCGAACCTAAATGCAATTACTGTTCGACCTGTACCGCCCTCACGGTTTTAATGATTTTTTAGTATCCCCTTTCGACCGAATGGACATTTTCTGCATTTACTCGACGAACGAACGGTTCGGGAGAAAAGGAATACCTAATTTCAACCCCGTCACCCTGACACTCGATTTCTACCGAAGGAAATCGTTCAGGTAGGGATGGTTGCAGTAGGATTGAATTTACCAGGTAAAATTTTTTAATTAAAGAACATCGATCTCACTTATCCATCGTGAATTTTCCTACTGCAGACTGCTTTTAATTACTTTAATGAAAGGAATATTCTTGTTGGCTGGAAGGATTTAATTGCAAGTACAGATGTAAGCGAGGACCGAGAGAATGCACCCAACGGAGGGATAATGGATCAATCACTGTGACAGCGGCCGAAACAATTCCGGATTTGTTCCTGCAGTCGGCCTTGTCTCTATTTTTCTCGCCTTCTTCTGCAGCCTTTTTTTTCTCTTTTTTTTCCCCGATTTTTTTCTGTAACCTCCGGTACTACGGTGGACGTAGCGGAAATTACAACGTGGCGCGCTTCGATTTCCTCCATCTCCGGTCGATAGGTGGCTAGACACAGGAAAGTTCGCCTTTTAGGTGGCCTCGGATAAACCACGGTGCACAATCTAAGAAAACGATAACGAGAAGATCGTTGTGTACCGTTCGTGGAATTCGTGTCCTGAGTTTCGTTCCAGTTGTCGTTTCTCTCCTCTTCTCGCTTTTCCACCGAGATTGAGCGGAAAATCTACTTTTCCTTCGTTTCGAATCTGCGAAATTTGTATTTTCACGCTGTTCCCACCAGTTAGACCGTTAATCGTTGCTTTATTTCTTATTTTTCTACGCGTAGGAAATTGGTGTATTTGAGAATTTTGCTCGTGAGTCTCTGAAAAGGGTGGAAAGAAAATTGTTAGACTTGTTTCATTGTCGTTGAAACTCACAAAGAGGTATATCGTGATCGACGGGAGTTAGAGAGTCGATCGTGGTACAATTTTGCTCGTTAAATCTTCGTGAATGATACGACCTCTTGGATACGGGTAGTCATTTATCATGAACAGTTTGACAGTGTTCGGACTACGTAATGCTTCTGCGAGCTAAGTTGAAGTTCACGGTGAATTTCTTCCTTAATAAATCAATATTGACAGGGATGTTTTACCTTTTTGTTGTCTCGGACGATCCATCCAAGTGGAAGATCGAATTCCATTTTTACGCTGTTTTTCTCCAATGCGATTATATCACCGTGTCCAAAAAAAATGCAATGGACGAAGGTCCGAGGGAAAAAATTGATCTCGATGGCTGTCCAATTTTTACGCTAAGGGATACAAATGGTGCCGTAATTTCTGCCGAACTCGAATTCGTTCTGTCGTTAATTTAAGAATCCAATTTGTCGCAGTTTCAGTCGACGGATCTGCGAGAAATAAGTGTGCGAATGGGGTCGAAAAAAAATCACCCTCGTCGCATTAATTTTCATAATGGAAAAAATTCGCGAAAACTGCACCGGCAGCTATAGCGGATAATAAATTACCGTCGAATGGGAGAAAGTACGGGGGAGAGGGAGAGAGAGATTACAGATAGAGGCTTTCGTTTTTGCAGATCCTTCCGGTGAATAATTAATTTCCGCGGGGATCCTTCTCGATGGATATCCACGGAATCCATCGAGAACTTATCCTCAAGGACCAAAAGAGAACTTACTAATTTCAGTTAGCCTAACTTTCCCGTCATTCTGCATAGAATTCGTGACTTCATTACTCGTCGAACTTTTCCAGTTTGCGTTACATCGCGAAGGATTTCAAACTCGTAGGAATATTCTCGAAAGTCATATTTTTTGCCTTTATTTTTACACAATCGTTCAGTCGAAAATCCCATAATTCCATGGGTTATCATTCAAACACGTTTTCTCATTTATTCGCCGTGTAAATTGCCAGAATGCAACTCCATTGCGAAACTTGGCAGGGATTTCTATCGAGACAGCGAAAATTGCTTTTTTCTCGGCATAGGTCGGAAAACGATGAGAGTTTCATTATGTCCCATTGTCTCTCCTTTCGCTTTTATACGTCGCTTCATTCCGAAAACGCCATGCGACGAACCTTTACCCCGAAATTTCGCTCTAATTGCAGACAAATTAATGTCACCGGATGGGCACGTTTCGCGGCGTTGATTGGTGCGTTCGCCACATATCCGAGAGAACAATGTGACAACAGCAATTGGGTACACAGATAGGAATTATTTGCTTGTGTTCCACGTAACCGATACGTTTCTGCATAAAAGAAGGAAGAACGATAGATAATCGACCTTAAACGTGCAACGAATCATTTATCAGTAGCTGCTAGGTGTAACATAAGGTCCCATGGGGTGGCTATAGAGTCAGAGATTCGGCCTCTCAGTTATTGTGCTCGCATTCAAATTCTCATTATCTGTGGAAAACTTTTCTTAAATTATTATTTAATACATCACAGCCTTAGTATTTCAGAATTCATCAAAAACAGTAGTCAAAGCAACCAGCATAATTAAAAAAAAACACAGTAATTAAAACCAAAGTACAAAACATCCCCCTTTCCGAGGACGTAGGAAAGATAGAATACACTTTATTTCTTTGATAATATATTTATTTCAAAAATTCGTACATATTCGAAAATAATAATGAAAATACAGAATTCCTTCACACGGTAATAATTAAGCGATCCGAATACTTGTCACGAACGACGTAAATCTGATAGGAGCGCGATAATCCGGATGGACATATTACGGAATATTTTATTCCGTAAAACGTTGTCAGTCGTGTTTACTGTCAGCTGAATATCGCCATGGCCGGTGTTAAATTCCGTTAAAAATTCCGCATTCGGCTGGAAACGAAACAGGGATTCTTGGGTCGAGCTCCGGTCGTCTTCGAAGATTTAAGGGTCAGTGTGACGTCATAGGGTGGACAGGAGGAAGACGATGGACGGTGTGCGATGAATAAATTACGAGGACAGTGACACGGACCCTACAAGATGAGTAGGCGGACGTCGCTCTATTTTTGAACGTGCTTGGCCACCTTTTTAAGTGATACACTTTTTCTGTTTTCAGCATGACGGTTTTAATTAATTATTGCGAAGGCGCTGATGAAAATTTCAATGATGATTAATTAAATCGCAGCTGACGTTATTTATAATATATTTACAAAGACTGCGTTAGAATTATATGAATTGAACTTTGGTGAATGGAATCGGTGTCTCTTATTTGAGATTTAACCGGTGGGGTTATTTCGATTGGGACGAATTTTAGGTGGATTTTGAATTAATTGATGACTCTCTGATCAGAATTAGAAGATTATGGTACAATTAAATAATAGTTTAGAAGGAAATCTCTCAGATTTTTCTATCCGTCAGCATCGATGATATCAAGCCAAGCTCAGCTGGCAGGAATATTCGAACGGCATACATCAGGAACGAACTCGACGTCGAGACTAGATTGCGCAGCTGTTAATAAACTTTGCAATTCAATGACTATTGGATTGCACGTCTTGTCAGGGCACATCCGGCGCGTGTTCTGTGCACAGTCCACGTTTACAGTACTCTGTATAGTGGTGCTTCAATTACACGATCCGGTCGTGTGAAATCGAGTTACGGAAAATGAGTTACAATTGGAATTGAGGGTTACTGCGAGCTCAGACCAAAGCCTGTCGAATGAAACGTTCAATTCTCCTATCCTTTAGCGGAGGAGAGATCAAATTTTCAAGAATACTCTGAAGAATTGTTCGGCTAATTTCTAGAAGTAGAATCAAAAGTTCGGAATCCCAATTACTTTTCCTATATTATTATTTAATACATCGTAGCTCCAGCAGTTTGGACCTCATCTGAAACCGTGGATTCTACAGAAAATAAGCAGGGAATAAAGAACCGTCACGGACTGTCACTTGCAACGTGCTACCCTTAAACAAAATTTAAATCACTAGAGTTAACAAAGATCCCACCACCCTTAAACGATTTCTACGCTTTTAACAGCGACTGCAATAACTGAGAATTAATTCCTCAAATAAAAATTTCCTTCAGATTCCGGATATTCCGTTAATTGAATGCAATATCAATAGTATAGAAATAATTTCATTGTCTCGCGCCCAGATATTATCTTCAATTCAGTAGATTTTAGAAAATTTCAAAATTTCCTATTCCATCTCCCGCCTTACGGATTTTCCACGTTGTAAGCTAAGGGGTTGAATTTCCTCCTCGCAGCAATATTCATCAAAAACTTACTAAACGTTAAAAAATCTCGGAATTTTGACCCATCGTTCATTCAAAAATGACTGTCATCTCCAACATAGCGATACTAAGCCAGCTTGCTTCACCGCGAGTCGCATTAAATCACGTGCAACGTACCGAGTGACCTAGAAATTAAAGTATTCCATCTCTCCCTGTATTTTCACGCGACCCCGTACGCTTTTAACTGTCTCGACTTTACCCACCGATTTCACGTAATTCACTCGTAACGTGCCGTTACAAATGACTGGCCGTTTCTGTTGCAGTTTCTGGTTCACGTCAGCGTAATCCGCTAGCACGACGGCATCCCAGTTTTCAGCTTTATCTCCTGAAGTTCCCCGGGTACTCCGACTGAATGTTACTTCCGGTCTGCGCCAGTCATGGCGCACGACTGCTTCCTCTCACGTTGAATCACTACTAACGTCCCTGTCATGGATGACCCGAAGTTATGGCACTCGATACGCACGGAAAGCTAGTTCGTCACAATATACGTGATTCTTGGGTATATACAGGGTGGAAGTTGATATCGTTGAGGGTTTATGGAAGTTGAGGCTGAGATGAGAGTTATTTCGTGTCGTGAGATGGGGTTGTTACGGTGACACGATGAATGGTGGAATATGTTATTTTGTGAAAGAATTTTCTGCAGGATGCGAAGATAATTTGTTGGGGAATAGGGAGAAATTGTGCAATTGTTTGTTCTGTGTTTCGGGTTTAAGTGGTATGGTAATCTGAAGGGAGATTTAGAGTTTTAGGTGGGTTTCGAATCGAGGGTATGATGTACGTATCCTGAGGGAGTAATTTTCTGGAGGTGATGGAATTTCGAATTTAGGATGGTCTAGCTGGGGATGTCTGAGGATTTAACACTGTGGTTGTACAATATTCTCTCTTGCTTTTGTAAAATTGTCATTCTAGATACATCCTGATATTGTATCGTCTCTGCAAAAGGGGGTATTATTTGACAAAGGGGCTATGAAATTCAGAGACTTGTATTTTAAATCTATCAAAAAGGGAGTGCACCCCTTACAAGATACTTACGGCAAAATTTCCCGTCATAGCGGAGTATTTTTCAAGGGAATCGACGAGGGAACGTCGACTCAGAATCAAAATACACGAGGATATACGTCGATGCGCTTAGCGATACTTGAGAAAAGTTGGACGATATTTTGAGGAAGTTTGCCAGATTTTCTGACATTACCAGGTAATCCCCGGGGTAGTCGATGATCTCACGAGAAAAGGAGGTGAGACCGCGAGAAAGTCGCAAATTTCGTGGTACTCCCGCAGTCTTTGGTCCCTCGGCAGGTAAATATTCTCGTCTACGCGGAGTGTCGCACCCCCATGAACTTTCTTCTCGCAACGGCGCATAATAACTTACTCGTATTCATATTCATAAGTGGCGCATGCATATTCACGATAAATTTCCCTATGGAATCGTCAGGGCGGAAAGTGTAAATTATTTCGTGGCAAATTGAAAGCTGTCGCGAGTGCTACGAATTAGGCACCGACTCCCTGACGGGCAAGTGCGAAGCGTATCTCTGTCTGGTGGTCGAAAATCGACGGTTTCATCGACTCGAATGTCGAATTCGCTACATTTATGCCCCTATGCCAAGTGCTCATTAATGTGCAATTCGATGCTATTCCTATAGCATTTCGATTGGGTGGAATTTGTACAGTGATCTAAGTCCTTCTTCAAAGCATACTGTGAAAATAAGGGTGGGAATAATTGGCAGTAGGTTGAAGATGGTTAGTTGTCGTTCAATGGAATTAGTTTTCCTGTTCGACGCACAGGTATTTGTTATTTTTCGTTGCTACTGGCTGAGTCTATCATATCTACAAGTTTCTATCGCAACAGAAGTCGCGAAGGTGAGACATGTAAACAGAATGAGACGGAGCGGTACAGAGCGATGATTCATTGTCAGAAGCATTGGCGTACGGATCGGCTCAGGATAACAAGTATTAATATTTGTTAGCAGAATAAAAATATGCCAATGCATTAAGAGTATCAAATTTAACCCTTTGCAGTACAATAACGAGCGACACTCGTGATGCAGTAAATTGAATAGGAAATTTTCAAGTTTTGCAAAACCTATCAAATTGAAAATATCAGTTTGACGGGACACGATAAAGTTATTTCTATAATATTAATATTACGTTCAATTATAGACTGTGTCATGAATCACTGATCAATTTTTACTTTGCCAATTATATATTATATAAATATTATAATGTTTAAGTAAAGAATTGCAGCCTGAAGACATATATACGATGAATTCAATTTTGATTGCCCTTTACCCTTATGTATTGTGTGCAATGCAGCAATAGGGTGAAGCACAAGGCCCACCCCTAGCCCCCGTGGATCAGTTAGTAGAAATTCTAGTATCTGAATTGTTTGTACAATGCCAAACAGTCCGTATCGATGAATCCGAAGGAAAGTACCTTCAAATCCTTTCATTGAATTTAACCAAGGAATTCGAGATCGTCGGGGACCCAATATCAGCGATGCAAAATACTCTCGAACCTCGGCAAACCATCGCCATCGATCTTCTCTCTTTTTACTTTCACCGCGAAAGCCGTACTTCTGATTTTTTTTCCATGTTTTTTTCTGAGACGTTCGACGACCAAAGTATCTTGTCGAACTTTCCTCTCGGCGTACAGGTGATCGTCGGTCTCCGGGATCCAATAAATCGCCTCTTTTCCTCCCTTTCTCAACCGCGCCACCCTTCTTCCACTTTCTCTCTATCCGTACACCTCCACTTTCCCACCCTTCACTTTCCTTTTCCCTCCTTCGCGCTCGGTTACATTCATTTGCCATTCTCCCGGCTGTTCTCCTGTCTTCGTTCCGCCCATGAAAACGTTGCCTCGTGAATTCGGATGGAATTCTAGTCTTACCGATTCTCTCGGTGAAACAGAGAGAGAGAGGGAGAGAGAGAGAGGGAGGGAGGGAGAGGGAGAGGGAGAGGGAGAGAGACAACGTCTTTCAGGAGGAAGATAGAGATGTTTGCCGAAGAGGAGGACAAATCATCAAGAGAGGGATGAACGGAGGGAAAGTTGTATCCAGGATCAGGGGGTGGAAACGGGACCGTGGTCTCTGGTCTGAGAAGGATCGACCGGACTCATGGTAGAAAAAGACGTGATCGCAGAGGGAAAGGAGAATGAACGAAGAAAAAACTGAAAGGGTGAGGAAATAGTGGAAGGGGTAGGAACAAGGTAGACACGGCGTTAAGAGGGAGAGAGACGTCTAAGGGATGCGAGATGTGGAAAACACGAAGAGACGGAAAAACGAGATGGAGAGAAAGAAGTGTAAGGGTTGGAAAAGGAAAGGTAAAAAGATCCTCCGGTGACGAAAGTGGAAGAAAGAGGGTTGAAACAAAGAGGGTTGCAACGAAGAGAGTCGAAGGGGAAGAGAGAGACGATAAGTAAAACAGAATGAAGAAGATGGAAAAAGAAGGGGCGAGAAAGGGTAAAACAAAGGGGGTTGAAGAGAAAAAGAGAGGGTTGATAAGTAAAATAGAATGAACAAGGGAGAGAGAGAAGGGGTGAGAAAGGGTACGACAAAGAAAGAAGATGGAAAATGAAAAAGGAAAGGAAAAGGATTCGCAGTGATAGAACGAGAAGGATTCGGCGCGACTCGGGAACTCGTCGGGACTGGAGTAGTGGTGGGGGAAGCGGCGACCGGAGCACAGCTACACCCGGCGATAACGGCCATGGCTCTCAGTCGTCCGCGCACCTTTGCACGGTGAGGGTCGTTGTGTTCGATAGTGAATTTTCACGAGTGACCAATCATCGGCCAGCCCTCGTTCCTCAACCACCTGATCATCCACGAGAGCAGTCACCTGCGGTGTCATCGATCAGAACCAACACGACGTTCCTTTAAATTTATACCGTTTAATACGTAAGTAACCTTGACATTTTCGGAAGTTTTTTCTCCCTCTGTCTTTCATCGAAGACATGCAGCATCTCCGTTTTTTAACTTTTTTGCGGAATCGATGACGTGGTTAAGTTAACGTTTCTGTCGATTATACGAACAATTAAATTTCGTGGGAAATATGTAATTCGTGTTTGCACGATGCGCATTCGACGGTGTCTTGTTTGACCTCGAAGTTTGGAGGGCGAGGTATAGAGCGTCTCTCGGAAATGCAGGGGTCGTGAATTGATAGCAACATGTTTGTCCTTCCTCCGAGGCAGGAAGCGTGGTTAAGGCAATAAGTAAGCTTACTCACTAGCCCTTGTTTTTTCTATCACCGCGCAAGAGGGGCAATCGATACCCGATTCTGGAGATGTAACCAAGGACGCCGCTGCTTATCCGCAGCGACACGTTAGAAATGAATGGACGAATTTCTCGGAATTATGATAACCTTGTTTCGTATTGATACAAAGCATTTACCTTGCTCTTTCACCTCTACCCCCACAGATAAACGTTACTTTAGTGTAATAATTAGTACCTAAGCTCCAAGAAGCTGCACGTACTAGAAATACGCATCAAAACATCAACATTCTTTAATTCCACTATGTAAACATTCATGATGAAACATTTCCTTTAAACTATCCTCCATTCCCTCTCAAATGTTCATCAGTCTTCGTCAAATTTCCAGCATATTATTGTAACAACAAATAAAAACTTAGATTCCAAGGTCACAGAAATTAGCTCACGCCATAGAACCGTTGACCAACCGTTGATACGGCGCGTATTGCGTATCGATAATTTCATAGAAAATCTAATTTCCAAAATAAACACCAGCCGCGACGTAAGATTGCTCTGTCAATGTTTACTCGGTAGGTTGTTGCGTTCTATGAAAAATAAACTGAAAGAGAATCTTTCGCTCGGGGAGGTAGATGTATACATAACAGTTTCATCTGTACGTAACGTTTAGAGATTTAACGTCGGTGCGCAACCAGGTGACTTTCAGGACGGGGTGGTTTGTTTTGCTCGCATCAGCAGCAACTTCGGTTTAAGTAGCAACGACGATACTTTCGTCCTGCATCCTTTTCATCGATGATACCGATGCAATCGATACTTGATTCTCGGCGATGTAATTCACGCTGAGTTTGCTTATCCACGATCTGCATTGTGCCGTGTAATCTTCCATGAATCATCCCGGGATTTGCAACACTCGGACGTGCGATGTAAGCAGGGATCATTTTGTCGCGACTGTTTCTACTGGATTCGATAGATTCTTGATAACGAATTGATTGCAAATACAGTCGAAATGTTATTGTGCTTTTTTTTCTCATTTTGCAATATAATTTAAACGATGGTACCGACGAATTTGCTAATATATTCGATATTATAATGCTAGGGAGAAATACTTTAAATATTACCGAATGTTTGATTACTTTATGCTTAATGTTTCTATCAGAATAATTGTCGCTTTGGTAGAAAAAGTATGACTTTCATATTAATGGTAAAATATGTGAAATATGGCCAGCATTCATATTTGGAGTTTCTATGGATATTTGTGTGGAGTGGAGGATTTAATAAAGATTTTCTTTCAGTGAGAAGATTTGGAGAATCTTATGTATTTCTGCGTTATTCGATGGTTCAGTAGTTAGCTTTATTTATCATCAAGATTCTGTTAGGATTTTCAATGTCAGAACGTTCATGGAAGTTTGTAGCACCTGCAAAGCTCTGTTTTATTTTCGTACCAATCTCCAAACGTCATTGAAGCCATGATACACGTTCTCAAACGTTTGGAATTGATGCGCAAAATTTCAGTTAGCAGCACGTAATAAAAGTCGTTATAATTTCCGCAAGTTTGAGCTCACGTGCACCGTGGGTGTAATGAACGGCTCCTATGGGGGTCAAACGTAGGACGGAAGCTCCGTTCCCTCTTGTCGTAGATATGAAAACAGTTTGCTAATTATGCCACGGCAAACTTTCCGTACGATTAAACCGCCAGTCTTTGCAACTGTTAATAATGAATTATCTTATTATATTACATTTTCTGTATGCAATATAAACCAACCGTTCCTATTTAATACCTTCGTCCCACTGCAATTTAATCCTTCGTTATTTCATCGCCTTAAATGTGTAATTTTACAGGCTCCATCTGCAACTGAATTCTGCAAGTGTCTACAATATTATAATATTGTGAAAATAAAACTATTTTAACACCTTGACTTGAAATTTCACTCATTTCTTACGCTAAATTCTACAAGAATCTACACTGTGCGTTATCAGATTATTATTTAGATATTATTTGGAATGTTGAATGCTGGCCACTATTTTGCTAATTTTATTATTTCTGCCGATGTGATACTTTATCATTAAAAGGAAAGACAGTTATTTATTTAGTTACACTTTGTCTACTGTACTATAGCACTTTTTCTATAGTACAGTAGTGTTTCTGTACTATGCTGATACTTTTTCTACTCTAGTCGTATTTATACAGTAGAAACGTTAAGAGTAAAAGCAGTTATATATTCAGTACCATTTGACCTATCATCCCATAATATTTATACATCGAAGGTACAGCAAATTCTTCGGTGTTATCGTTTGACGCTAACTGGCAATTTATGTATGCCTATTTTTACTGTATTCGGTCATTCAATTATAAAGAAACAATATTTTTACGAAAGAATCGTAATAGATCGACAGTTTGACCCCTTGCCGTACAATTTCTTTTATAATTGCCTCCGGAATAGTTTAGAATTAAATAGGTAAAATAAATATTGATGATTTTTGACACATCGTATAATTTAACGTAATATTAATGCTATAGAAATAATTTTATCAGTGTCACGTCCCACTGAAATTTTCTATTTAGTAGATATTGCAAAATTTGAAAATTTCCTTTCCAATTTACCGTATCACGAGTGCCACTCGTTATTGTACGGCAGGGGGTTAATGTAGGACACAGCGCAGAAAATAGCTTTTTAGTTAATAATACAAAAACTTATACAGAGTGTCCCAGGTTTTAATGTTCAAACTTTGTCAGCATATTCTATGGCCCTAAATAAGAAGAAAATGTTATGTATACATAGGTCACATAGAGGTTTATTAAAAAGTTATAACGAAAATACGGAATAGAAGTAATATAGGAATAGTAAGTAGCAAGAATTTTCGCTCTATTTGTCAACGCAACATACCGGTGACCTCCAGGGCATTCAAAGTGTCGGTACACTTCGGAGGTAGAAATTTATTACTGTACAAATTATCTATTTATGAAATAACGTTAATAGTAGTTACACATAGCAGCGCCATTTGTAGGATGTCTTTCACGAGCTGTACTTTTAATTAAATCATACGAGAAAGTACGAATGCACACTTATGTAATACATGATACATAAACGGAATAAATACCGTTGACGATACATTTTGCAAACAGAAAATGAGGGTACATTTCGTAATTACAAAGCGGTTGCACCTTGTAATTATGTATGATTTAATTAAACGTACGCAATTGAAGGGTAGGATTGTGTAAACATAACAAGCCAAGGATGAATGGTGAATTTAGGCGGCCGTCATTCATTCCTGTTTATTCCTTTCGAACAAAATGGAAATTTTGTGAATCTGGTTGAAATTATTCAGTGGTTCGTTCTTTATATAAATCTGCGCAAATTTCTTGTTAGATTAAACGTTGTCGTACCTCATTTAGAAACCTGCAGATAACATTATGATTATTTTCATCCACAAAATGTGCTCTCACGATATTACACATTTTAATTTAACATCTATAAAAGGATATCATCAAAAGGAGAACCATTTTTCGTTCTGCTCCTAATTTAAAATCAGCGTTAATATTCAAGGATTAAATCAGAAATACAGAAAGATATGAAATATCCAAATAATTGAATAATTTATTAAATAACTTTGTTTCTTAATCTAATTCTTGAAATATTAATGTCAATTAGAAAGTAGGAGGACGCTCATCATTCTCTTTCTTCAAAAATACTCGACCTTTTACTCCAAAAGGCCAGAAATTTCTGCCGTCCGTCAATCAATTAAATCCGACCGTTAAAAATGGAATATCCGCCACGTTATCGATTAATAAGAGTCATTTTCCGTTAGACGTTTAAGTAGCCAGGAGGAAGAGCTGCCACATTTTACGTAACTCGTAGCCGAAACGTGTACCGAGGCTCTAATGAACGGTTCGTACGAGGGTCGAATCGAAGAGTGGTGCTCAACTTGGTTGTCGTCTTGGTGGAAATAGTTTCAGAGTTATACCGCACCTAACTATCTTCCACCTTCACGGTTTGCACGAGTTGTATATGCTCCGAACGTTTGGAAGTTTGTATTTAGCGAGGGACGTGACACGACGAGCAAGAAGTACCGATCGATCGCTATTTACAATTCGTCTTTTCAATTTATGTTTAAGCGGAAATTCGTTATGCATCTGATAGATTAATTCTTTCCCTCGATAATTGGAAAATTATTTAAAACAGCAGGTACTAAGATAAACAATGAGAAAGGTTCGAAATCACAAGCAGTCGGCTTGAATTCAAATCCCACTCAGTCTCCTTGTGAATTTTTTCCTAAATTATTAATTAATATATCATAGTCTTGGTGGTTCGGAGCCCACCTAAAACTGTAGGTCCCAGGAGAATTCCCCATAGCAAGTGTCAAAGTCCCACTCGAGAGTTTTTTTCCATCTGTTTATTACGACTGGAAGAAGTGAACGTTAATGTTATTTGGAGTGTTGTTAAAATTAGTGATGTTTGTTTTTCATTGAAATTAAGATTGAAATTTCATTTTCAAATGGAAATCAACTGGAGAAGTAAACATTGTATTTTCCGTCGATCGATGTAAGGGCATTGAGTTTCATTGGATATTACGGCCTGTAATTCAATGATTTAATTTATTTGTTATCGGTTAATGTATTTCAGTTTAATTCAGGAACACGAATTATTCCATCCAACGTTCGCGTTAGATTACAAAAGGCTGGTACGATGGAAGAAACGAATATATTTTCCCTTCGTAATTAATCGATGGAATTACACAATTATTATTCTCCGTTGTTATCGAGAATTCAATTTTTTAAATATTCGCGAGAGCAGAACGCATAATTTCGTGCTAGCAATTCACGAGATCCATTCATTTACATAGATCGCCGAATATCTTTTTATAATCGAAAACCATTGTGTTTTTGCATTCATCAATTTTCATAAAAATTTTCAGAATTGCGAGGATAAAATTGTAAATTATTTTTATCCAGGAAAAACGATTGTTCGTTGAGTTCAAACGATTATAATGTTTTTAATGCGAATTAATATCAAGAGGAGCATTTTATTTCCACTGTATTTTTAAAAATCTTCAAAGACAATTCCCAATGTCACCTTTTACCCTCTGTTTCAACTTTAGAGTGTCCGGTAGATAATTTCAGCTTGAAGGAGTCCATTTAGAAGAATTTTCAGTGCACTCTGATTTTCCAACTACTTAACGTCATTCTTTTCTTTCCTGGCTCTTTTCTCGTAGTCACTCGCAGGCCATTAATGTTGTTCGTTTGTAACTATGAATAATACTTTCGACAGAAAAAACATTTTACTTCAAGAGTCTCGAGTGCTCAAACGTGAGACAAAAATGCACATTTTTTCCCACCTAAATACGCCCAATTACTTTGCACATCATTATCGTTGCCAGTTAGAACATTTTACAGAGTTGTTTCTTCTCCTCTTATTTTTTTAAATATTATCTTGAGAATTAATAATTAAGTTTTAATTTTTTTCTAAATTTTTGGTGCGTTGGCGTATATTTCTTAGAGCTTTTTGCGCCCAAGAAACGGAGGAAGCTGCCGTCTGGGAATATTTTTTTCACGCGTTAGGAGGAAAAATTTTTAAGCTTGTTTTATAATGAGAAAAAAGTACACGTTAGTGAGAATGCGAGAATACCTCGTTAACCTCATTCGAATACGCAGCCCACTCGAATTTTTTCCAATCAACTCTCTTGTGAAAGCTGTTCGCGCTGCTTTTGTTAAAATTACACTCCGCCGTTTCTGCCGGTTAGCTCACCAATACGTATCGTTTAATTGCGAGAAAGAAGGCAATTTGAAATGCACGTACCTTTTTCACGTTTTTATTTAGATCCGCGGAATATTAATATGCGATCTATATTTTAATTTGTATTTTCAAACTTCATATCGTGCTCGAAATAAAGCGATCTCGCACTGCTGTTTTACTTGGGCAATACAAAACCGAAAGATCCGAATGAGAATATTTTCCTTTTTGTCTATTCATTTCGAGAAAGTCCTTTCTCCTCAAAATGACGATCTTCCTGAAAATCTTTCTCCCTGAAATTTCTTTCTTAACCATTGCCGCAGCACTTTTAGCTAATTTGTCTTACCAGCGTTTGAGAATATTCTTTTCGCTGCTTTATGGATTTATTCCCAGTACATTCTTTTTTTATAGAACGCGTTAGAATTCCTCATGAATTTTACAGCACCGATACTTCAGTTTCATCGTCGTTGAACCCCATAGTTACTCCGCTATTATCTCTCATCTATAGCTCAATAGCGAACCGCAAAGTGTTAAAGCTATCCATCCCACAGAGCCATAAATATCTTCATAATTCCCCCCAAACGGCTTCTCCTTTTTAATGCTAACCAAGTACCATCAGCTTAAACAGAAAAAAAAATGTTTGTTCGTCCTCCGGCTTCGGATTCCGGTATGCATTCTCTTTAACGAAGCCGAGGCAAAAACGCGGAGTATCCTCCTCGAGAGCGCGAAAAGTCGCTGGGAGTAAAGTTCGAATGAGATTCGAGGGCTCGCGAGGCAGAAGTATGCGAGACAGTTGTAAAAAAGAGTCGTGGAATAAGAAGCGAATGCAAAGTACCTCAGAGAGGGAGAGGGAGAGGAGAGATGGAATGAGAGGAAAGAGGGTTGAGACGTATCCAAAGATTTACCGCCCTCAATCCCTCGCGTGCTGTCCGTTTGTCTGTTTGTCCGACTTCTCTTGACGATCCCTTCTTAAACCAGCCGTACATTTATGTTATGCAAATGCGATTCTCGGCCGGGGAAAAGGATATAAGAGAGGAAGAGTGACACTGCGTCGACTGAAAAGCCAGGAAATAAAATTCATGAGTGATAGTTTGACTTATTCTGCTACTTTCCCCGCCTCTCTCGCCCTCCTTCGCGTATTTTATTTCGAGTTCGCGTTTTAAGTCAACCCGGATAGGACGAATCTCTGGATCATCGTGTTTTCTTAGCTTTCACGTAGCAAGATTTATTTAGTAACGTCGTATAACATTATTTCTTGGTACATTCTCGCTTTCTGAATAGTAAGAAGGTTCGAGGGTTATCGTCGAGATTACGAGGTGCATTTTGAAATTTCTAATCGACTAGGGCGAAGTGTAGTGCAAATAGCTTGACACCTGCAGGTCTTAATTGGACGTCTTGAAAGGTTTTAAAATTGCAGCGGAGAGTCAGCCTCCAAGGATTCGCCTTTAAAGACACCATTAGACGGCTAACTTCTCAGGAAGAATGCATTCCTTTTTCTCTGTCGTGTCGACCGTACCGCCCATCTCCTCGGCTGTTTAATCAGGGTCATAACACTTATCGTAACCATCTTTCTCCTAATACGTACACTGCAAATATTTGCCAACGATACGAATCTCTCGGATTGTACTTTGTCCGGGACAAACTCAGATTTTACTTAATACTATTTCACAGAGCAATCATCGTCAATTCAGAAAATTGAATTTACAGAGTCTCAGTTTAATTAAAATCAAATAGCATATAATTTCTCTAAATATATTACGGTGTTAGTCTATTCTAACATCTGATCTACGAGTGTTAAATCTGTTATACTTAAGAAAATTAAATAAATACTTTCTACACAGAGGCATGAAGTAGCAAAGAAGAGATTAATCAAGTAATTTTTGTACTATTAAATATCCTTAAAATATCTACTGTGCAGTCTTTCTACAAATTAGAAAAATTTTTATAGAAAAATAGAAATCCGTCAATTGAACGTTTTCCGTACACATACCCTTAACACAGTAGTGTTAATATTATATTATAAAATGTACCAATTACAAGATAGATCTTTCAAGAGTAAAACTCTAAGAATCTAAGAATAACTACTATCAGAGAACTATTCGTGACAACAGGTATTTTCCAAACAAACCAGGTCAATGCTTTCTCCCTGGCTATCGCCATTCACTTCTTCAACCCTCGACGCTAACGTTCAATCATCCGCATACTATTCCAATCAATCCAGTGCCTTTTAAAGTTCTACATTATTTACACATTACAATCCTAATATCTCGAACGACACGTAATCCCATTCAAAAAATCTCTCGATTATCCCGGTAACAAGTTTTCCCCCCGGAAAGATCCTCGCGCAGGACGAAATCGAAGTCACAGAGGCACTCACCCATTCAATAACCGCACGACGACAGAACGTCACAAGCATCGAGCGAAGCGAACGGCTGGTTTAAAGAGGAAGAAGCAATTTGCAGGCCATCGCCTGTATTTCCATACCTGTCAGAAGCAAATGCGCTGCTTACGTCACACTATGATCGTGATCTTTGACCTCCGGCTGTACGCTCTACTTTAAACACGACCCAAATAGAATGGCAATCCATGGCCAAAGCGGATTGAAATGAACATTTATGAGATTGCCGATGACGACACCGAGGGCGGTTAATCGATTATGGAAATAAAGAGTAGGGAATTTCATCAGCGGGTTTTAAGTACGGGATAATAATCGTATGGATCAACGATGGCGAATCAACGTTGGCCTACGTTAGTTCATTGGCGCTTGGTCGGATTCCGGAGTGATTTGAATAATATATTTGGGCCACGTTTAAATATGTATTTTCGTGCGTTTGTGTTTACGATTATGAGTAGGTGGATACGTGGGTTTTGCGATTATTTTGGGGCAATTTCATTAGGCAGGGCGATGTAACGGAATAATTATTCTTGATATGTTTAACAGTATATCTACGGAAGTGTGTGAAATTATCAGATTCCTACTTTTTTATAAACTAAAGTTCATAATTTGTAGAGAAGCGGTACAGTGGATATTTCCCGTGTATCTTATAATATACAAATTACTTGACTGATCATCTTTTTGTCACTTGTTCCAATCTTAATTACAGTACTCATTTGATATATTTAAGTCTGTCAGATTTAACGCCCGTAGATTTACTGTTAAGTTACAGTTGAATGCTTGATATTTATCTGAGATTATGGTGTATTTTATCTACCATCTGATAGAGTAGTCCTTTAGACAGAGTTGGTTAATAACTTTGAAAATTTCGAGATAAGTTCCCGATGCTCGAATATTCGAGGCTCTGCTCAAAAATTGATTGCCATCTTTGGAGTTTGAAATTTATCTTTCACTTTAAACTCACGGGAGCAACGGAAGGTCCATTCTCATGTTTAATCTTCGGTCTAGATAGAGGTCGTGAGAGAAAGATAGATAGAGCGAACAGTAGGGAAACGGAGATAGAGAGAGCGAAGGTATCTTACATCTAGCGCGAACAATAACAGCGGAAATTTTCGGAATGGCTTCTCGCAGGAAGAAAATAAGCTATTCGTCTCTATTCCTGTGGACGTCAGGACCAGCCGTTGTTGCACTATCGTGTATCATTTTTCCTACTTTTGCTATATTCCACCGGTTTATATTGTATTGGAATAAAATGAGCTATCTGCCCTGCTGTCCATAAGTCACCGAGTGCTTAACAAATTTACCAGAAGCCCTACAGAGTTGGTAAATTGTTGAGAGTCTGCAAACTGAAGGGTGTAGGTACAAGGGGACTTATGGATAGCCATTTACTCCACCTAGTAGTCCCAATTTTTTTTTTCTTGGTGATTTTGTCACATGATGGAGCCGTGCATGCGATTAGTTCAGTTAATAATAATTGATAGGAATAATTACATGTAATTGAGGCAGGATAATTAATTAACTACTTACCATCTCCACTGGATATCAATAGCTAAGTGCTAAACTAAGTAGGCAAGTAGATAGTTTCTCATCTATGCAAGAAAACTCCAGTTTGGCTTTTTCCTCGTTTTCTTCCTCTCTGTTCCTCTAAATTTGCTATATCGTAGCTAGGTGATCTGCATAAATTTTCCCCGGGTAAAAATGAAAATCCTTTTAAAGCTTCGACGAAGACTTTCCATCTGAAATCCGTTTTTGCTGTCAGGATCCAACGACGTCGTTTTATTGTGATTTCAAGGATTTTCCATAATAAATTAGAGACACGTTCAACATCCTCGCTCTCATATACCTCTAATATAGTAATAATAATACCGTAATTCAATTCATTACAATTCAACATGGAGCTGTTCATCGAGGGAATGACGAATCTGTTTATCGGATTATACCTTAATAGGATTTCCATTTATTTTATCACTGTGGCAAAGAGAATGCACAGATATTCGTAGAAATAATAATTAAAATTCGCCAATAATTTGGATTGTCTTACGTTTCTCTAATTTACGATCGGATCGATGATATGATACGTGGATTAACGTCACGTCCGCGAGAACTTAATTTCCCCGAGACATAATCCTCTTTATGCGTGGTTCGTTGTTTTTTCTTTCTCCGGCATCGTCGACGCGTCTCATCCGTTAATAATCCACGTTTAGAGAATCTCTCCGGCATTGTGATTTAATACTTGTCACCATAGATCCATGGGCTTTGCTTCCGTAATTGCTGTCCGCTGAATTACTCGCTTTAAAAAGCTTTTCGATGTTCCCGGACACATTTATTTTTCCTCGTAGCTTACTCCTTCGTAGGATTTTAACTGGTCGCCGGAGAAATATTGTCGGGAAGACGATGAGGTGTTTGGTGAATTTGAAAAAAATTCTTTTTTAATAATTATTCGGAAATATCTTTCCTTAATATTTCGCCGATGTATCTGTAAGAGAAAGTAGCTCCTTTCGTCATCCGTTTCCAGGGAAAATCGTGAAGTTTGAAAGGTATCGTTCCGAAGGAGACAGTAAAACGTCGAGAGTGTCGTTGAAATTCCAGCTCGGAGGGAAAAAGGAAGATTACGAGTCGAGAATTTTCGCGGTAATTGGCGAGAGGCGGTGTTACGTATGCAAGCGCGTATATCAACCCTCTCGTGAGGGTGCAAGACGAAATTGAATGTCGGAAAGCGAAGTGTCTTTTCTCGAGCGATGTTATTACGGATAAGAAAAGCGTCGGATGATGAATATGTAGCGTACACATACATACATCTAGAAACGAGGATGTTTTGAAAGATAGGGCACTTTTTAAACAACGTGCATAAAGTTTCCACGGAAAAAAAAGAACAATTTCACTCTCTTTTTTCTCTCGTCCTCAGTAAAAAATTACGCTTGCATATTATTCCCTTAATTATCATCCCTTAAATTTTAATCCGCCTTCAATGCGGGCCGTCTATGGAAATTTTTAAATACCTTTTTAACTCGAAATTTCTGTTATAACCGTGGAAATTTCCTAGCTTGCTGAAACACATTAGTGCGAACTAACGTGTGGAAGGGTTAGGACACAGGGTGAGGTATATTTTAAAGAACGATCCTCTCGTAGCAGAAAGTCTCCTCGTTCCGCCCTGAATTCTCGGCCGTGGGTCGAAAAGGGGCCCAATTATCAGACGTAAGGAAGATTCGTGCGAACGTAGCAATTACTACTTTGAAAGAACTCGGTTGGCACTCGGCCTCTTCCTTCTTCCCTTTCGTGTTTCTCCCTCGAAGCTTCTTTACATTACTGTCCACTTGGGAATCGCCTCGAGCGTCCCCGCGAGCTGTATCAGGAAGATACCAATTTTACACGGTGCGACCACGAGAACGAGGAAGAAGCCCATGGCCGGTAATTAAAGAGCCGTAATTAAAGCACAGTGGTTGGTAGGAACTAAAAAGCACTCTTTGGAGAAATAGAGAGAGAGAGGGACAGAAAGATAGATAAAAAGAAAGAGTCCTCAGGTAGACATTTAACGCAGGATGATAATTACTAGTTGAATGAAATCACCGGGAATGTAGGTATTCTAAATTCATGGAAAAAAAAGTTCGACGGATCTCGGCGCATTTAAATTTCTGTTTCGAGCGCATTATCGCGAGAGGTAGAGAGATATCTGGGATGCTCTTGGAGTACATGGATATTGAGATACTCTCCGTCGAGCGCTGCTTTTAGTCTGTTATATTTAAAAGCGAGCTTTTAACTCTTTCGCGAGATAAAGGAGACAGGGAGAGTGAAAGAGATTGAGAAAGAGAGAGATTGAGAGAGGGATGGAAGAGAGGCGATAACGGCATTAGGTAGATGTAAAAGAGTATAATTCCATGTAAGCCCCATCCACTTTGGATTCTCTCGCATTGGCGAAATTTCAGATGGAAGAGAAGCGAAAAGTAGCTTAACGTTACTCGCGAAAGGATGTTGCCTTTCGCGAAGTGAGATCCAGGGGTGCAACGCCGAAAAGAGCAGGCTCAAAAGGACAATAGGGGAGGGTGCAAATTTTCGCATTCTCGTCTCTATTTACTCCCCACTACGAGAACTCCGTGCTCAGGTAGGATATCGCAGTGCTCGGTGCACCTTTTGCTCTAGTAAGCACGAGGGCGCGTGTTTACCCCCTTTTAGCCTGGAGTGCCACGCTCGGAGAATGTGAAGTACCTCCGGCGTTTTTTCTCCCGCTGTTTCTTTTCTTTTTTTTCTCCCTCGTTCTCCATCTCTCTCCCTTTCTGGTTTTCTCTCTTAGTCGCACACGCTCTTTGTTTATTTCTACCCGTTTCAAAAAGCGGACGGGGTCATCTCTGCACTTTGTTCGCAGCTTGCATAAGGCTAACAAGCTACGAGAGGTTGTCGTACGTGTTTCGAGTCGGCGTTTCACGATCAAAAGCTCCTCCATCCCTTTCCCTTCGACCGATCCTCTCGGACGTACCTTCGACCCTCCTTTCTGTCGTTCCTTATCCTTACCTTTTCTCTCTATTTTTGTTTTATCATTCCCGTTCGCGACCGTACGACCCTCCAGGCGATCGTCATTCGTGCTCGTCGTTGAGAGGTTAATGGCGAAACTCGTTGTTATTCGCGCGCAGGGGTTGAACGCGAAATGGCCAGAGAGAGAGAGAGAGGAAGAGAGAGTACGCCCCTGGAATTGGGTCGCGCTCGTTTAAACTTTTATCTGCCTGAAGTTCGCCGTAAGTCTTTTTCCGCCGGTGTTAAGACACCGGTGCGCCGAGGACGACGTAGGAATCGCGTGTTTTCAGCGACCTTTGGAAATCTCTCGGCGACGATTCATGGCGTGAAAGAGTGAAATTTCTCGTTACGGCTCCCTTACGTGCGATCGTCACCGATGCACCATTGGATTCGATGTCGGGCATTGTTGTTTTTTTATGAAATCAATATCAACGAAATAAAATTCGTATTGCGCTGCGGGGGATGATTTTAAGTACACCCTGTCGCGCTTATAAATTCAATGAAATTCGTTGCGAATAATCCGAGGATTAACAGCTTGCGGGGTTCGATAGAATCGTGGGGAGGACACTGAAAAACGTAGGTTGTTTTTTTTACACGATAAAAAATGTTATAGCTGATGTACGATAGAGTTTCACTTTAATTCGATGAGCATTTCATCAATTTCTATCAGCTCATAGTAACATGACACCAGACTGACATCGAATATCTGCTGGTTTATTCTGTTATTACTATCTTCGCTAATTCACCTTCAAATTACCAACTACCACAGTGATGTACGTGTGTTTATCCAACAATAATTTAATCCGTATTATCCAACGACGTCGTCCAAGTTAAATACGAGGCCGAACGCGAACATACAAGGAACGTCGCCCGTGCGGTAGACGATGATGATATATTTCTAACATAAATTATCCTTCCTAAAGGTTCACATCGGTGCCTGAGTGTACCTAAAGGCGTAAGAAGCAGCTGGCATTATCCTAAAATCCGTTTATAAACGATCGAGTCGAACGTTCCGCGAACTCCGCAACGTATAGAGTTGCACTTCGGTGCGATGCAGGAATTCCCATCCATACATGCACTGCAGATACATGTGTACGTTTGTAGGAAGGTTCTAGGAGCAACGCGGTGGAGGCTGCTCGGAAATCCCTTAATTTACTGAAAGCCCTGACACAACTGGATGGCTTACAGAGGGATTAAAACACGCGGGGAATTTATAAAGCCGTGGCTCGCGCCATTTTCTATCCTTCCTCCTCGCTCTCCCGGTAACCCCGTTCAATTTACGTTGTTCGTTCTTGATCGTCCCATTCCACATTCTATCCGGTTCCCCTCAGGGGCCTGTTCGCACTCGGTGAACAGGTACGGGTCTGACGCACCCGGGGCCTCCCGAGTCCGCGTGTCGATCGAAGTATATTGATATAGTTCGTAAAAACAGAGAAGTCCTCTGGTCTGCAGTTCGTTCTGATTCGCCCGACGCACAGTGGTCGATTTCGCTAAAATCCTGGCTAAAACCTCAATACAGCTCCAATTTAATCGAAAATTGATATATTAGCATTATTTGGGTCGCTGATTACGACTCAGAACTAAAAGTTTCAAAAAGAAAATTCCGGATTCAACACGGCGGACATGTGTATCCAAAAATATTGCACCAAGGGCAAATTGGTACCACGGGGCCTGAGCTAAGCCTCAGGGCAGTTCTTCTTCCTGGCCCGGTTATCAGGGTTGAACTCCTGGGGGCAGAAGTGGAATCTGAATCGCAATGGGTGATCTGCGCTTGATTCAGCTCGAGCACTGACACTGTGTGGCCAGTTGAGGTTTAGAAGGGCCTCCTCCTACCAGTGGGTCAACTGGTAGCATGCGCTCTTTTGCGTATGTGCGCTGATTGGGCGTATCCCTTTTCCTCGTCCAAATGGGAGCCGTGTGGTGAAGCATCTTTATGCGATACTACACGTGAAACAATACAGAATAGATTCTATCGGGCTGATTCTTAAGGGAACCTACTCCGAGCTGGAGCCATCTTTGGCCGTAAAGGCGCCGTGGGGTCTGAGTAGCCGGGGGAGCGATCTTGGCTGAGGTTTGAAAATTCGTTTTTCCGCTTCTGAGAGTCGTAGGGAGTTGAATTATTTTTGTTCGAATCGTGAATTTGTCTAGTTTGATGAGTGTATTGCAAATTTTGACGCGGAGCAAATTTGTCGTCTTATTCAAGGGGTTAATTCCCTACCCACCGAAACCACCCGCAAATTTCTAATATTTGTGTGATAAGAAATTAAAAAAAATGTCTCCGTTCAAAATGAGATTATTTCAAATTGTCTCACGGAATAAAAAATAAGTGTAGGTTACAAAGAATTCAAAACTTCGCTTTCATTCGGAATAACAGCGACGGGGGATGGAAATAAATTCGAAGGAATATCAAAATGTTAGCAGAAACGTATTAAAAGTGCCGGTGCATAAAAACTCATCTCTTTTCCACGTTATTGTCCGAGCGCGACTGCGACGGCGTAAAATGTGAGAAAAATGACGAGAAGGGAAATGCATCGTCGAGAAAGCGAGACTGTAGCTCGATGGAAAGGGGTAAAAGGAAGGAAATATCGAGAGTACGAGAAAGAGAGTCGCGTGTTCCACCTCGATGAGTAACTGCGGGGACTATATTCCTCGTTTACTTTAAGAGCACGATTTTTCCTCGAGCTTCTCGAATCGCGAGTCATCTCGCACTTCCAAAATCGTCTCCTTTTTCTCCTCTGAGAAGAAGACGGTAAATTCAGCAGGTAAATTGCAAGACAAGAGGCGCATATCAACGGCGAACAGCAGCGGAAATCACTGATTGATTTTTATTTAAGCAATTAATTCTATTTTATTAGGCATTTAGTAACAAAGAAAAGGACGAGGGGTTAAGTGCTCGATGTAATTGCATCGAGGAGGATCAACCTGAAATAAAAAATGCCGAATATTGCATCGTGGATGAAAGACGAGACGTAAAATTGTAAAAGGGGTGACAAAGGGAGATCGGAGGAGGAAGAAATAACGTAGGAACGTGTTTCACGATAGTAACTCGAGCATCTATGCTTCTCGTTTACCTTAAGAGCACAATTTTTCTCCTGGTACCACGAATGGCGAGCCATCTTGCACTTTTCAATGTCCCTTCTCCCTACATACGAGCGAAGCGAATTCGCGCACTGAATCGAATTCATTCGCGGAAGTGCTAGGATGCAGGTAAAAAAGTCTTCTTTTCAATTCGTCCCACCTTCTTCCCCTTTTTTCCCTACTTTGCCGGCCTGACTTTCGAGATGAATATTAATTTCCATCGAAGCTGAAACGTTTCGATATCACGTATCGTGTCGTCTTGCGGTTTTCGCGATTTTAATCCTCTTAATGAGTGTGCAAAGAGGAATCGCCGAGATGACTTGGATGGACGGTTGAAAAAATACGAAAAGAATTTTTTCTCTCTTGGAGAATCGAAAGATTCGAGGATTCATTTGTAGAAAGTGTTTAAAAAAAGAAAACGAAATGAAAATAATGTAAAAGAGTCTAATGGTAGGCTGACATTCATTGACATGTGTGGGATGTTTAGTTATATGCACCGATATTAAATTCTTCCGGCAATGCTTTCGACTGCGCGCAAATTCCAAGGATTATTTGGATTCTTCGTAGTCTCTGCCGAGAACAATTCTACGGTTTATTTCGATCCGGATGTTGGATTAAATATTTGCGCCGCCACTTTCACCGGGGATTCCGCGAAATCCTCAAATTCACCCTGCTGAGAAGTCCCTCTTAATAATAAGATTAATAAACGAAGAATCCAAGTCGAATCAGTGACAAAGAACTCCGATCGATGGTGATTCTGAGACTGTAAATCATTTATTTCCTTCGTTCGAGCATCGTAAAAAATTCCAACCATCCCTCCTTTGAAACTGGCAAGCCATCAACTCTGCAAAATGAATTTCCCACAAACGATTCAATCGTTCCTAATTGCAATTTCGTTGCCCGCTTCGAGATTTCACGTAGATTTTCCGCGTGCTTAATCTCAGTCGACTGGCACATTTTTCAATTAAATCCCTCCATGCAAATTGGCCTGTCGTAAAGGATGGAAAGTGGGGGTGGAGTTTTGCGCCGGACATTCATCGTCCGACTGAAATTTCATTTTGTCTCGCCGCAATGTCGCCTGACGTACATACACGTGGCGCCATGTTAAGACGGTGTGTGCCCTCGTTTCTATGGGTGCGACTGTCGCGTACACCCACACTCATAACGGTTGGCCATTAAGCTTCTCCTTCGTGATTGAAGGGGCACGAAGGAAATTGTCCTGGCGTCGCCAGACGCCCCTTTATATATTGTGTGTTTACTTTCTCTCGAACAGACCCGCAATTTTCCCGGCCTCCGAATCACGTGGGCTTTTTGAGTAATTTCCAGATAATAGGGAGCAATAAATATTTGAGAACAACGGCAAACATCCTCACGCAGAGTGGTCCACGTGGAATTTTCAATTTTCGACGTTTTAGGCTCGTCGGGTTGTGCTGCTTTTATTCCTTGACGTTGGAGATTTGATGGTATCATTTTTGTGAATATGGTTGGAAATATTATTGATATTATGAGTTTTTCTATTTGTTGTTACTTTTGATAGTTACTTTTACGTCAATTCGCGTAAGCCTTGAAAGTTGTTAGGATGAATATTTGACCTTGAGGGAATTTTATTGTGATATTGTTACCTCGACGAATAAGATTGATAGTTTCATAGTGGCTGTTGGGGGTTGAAATTACTGAAAATTAAAGAATAATTTATTTGATCAAGTTAGGCGTATAATCACCATGCTGATTACTGTATTTTAGCTAGGCTGCTTACGAGGATGACCTAGTACTCCTAATTGAAATTATATACGATTACATAAATCGTTTAAAAATGTAATTAATAATTTTATTTGCATTTAAACTTCTATATTGATACCGGGATTATTACCTTTGCGACTGTAATAGAGATTCGACGATGAGTAACGTTGAATTTTGAATTTAACAGAGAATTACCGACGTAGGTGGAAGTAGCTCGCACTTAAACATAACGTAATCTTATATTACCATAATCTCTATCGGCTCTAGGAGCTCCATACTTAATTTATTCGACACCCCTTATGCGTTGGGACGCCATGGCCCCTTTTGCGAAAATCTACGTCGACTCGTAAAAGCGGAAGGGTGTACCAGCTCGAAAATGAGAAATAATAGGTCGATCATGCTCGGAATCTTTACTTAAAATCGAACTCTCGCTTCGTTTCCTGAAAGCTCCCATTAATTGCGGTATTTTTGCAAACTCTTTCATATATTTCTACTCGCATCCACTCAGAGTAATTTTCAGTCAAAGTAAATAGAAATTTGCAACGCGATATATCCAATTCTATATCATCAAGTAAATCTTTAGTGAATTGGGATGATTCAGGATTTATATTATCAAGTTTGTGGTCTGAAAAGTCATAGTTGTACTACATAATCCCTTAAGTAAACATGGCAAGTGTCCTCTGCGAAAACTCAACTTCATGGCTATGCTCGTCTCATAGTTTACAATCCATTCCAAAAAAATTAAGAATTTTTTTTTTCTCATTATAAACCGTCTTACGTAATGGAAATTTAATTATTTTGTATCGATGCATTGAAGTTTCGAGTATTACAAATTACTTGAATACAAATTATTTGAAGTTTTACGTTCGATATTTAATTCTAAGGCGAAGGGTTAACATTTCTCTTAAGTGTCAAACGTTATCGCGATCTCCTGATTAACTCGCAATGTCCGGAATGTGTTTTCGTCCCGGTGGAATGACATTATCTCTTACCACGGCTTGTTTAACGTTCTCCGATAGAAGGAAGGCAGGAAGAAGCGCACGGAGCTTCTCTGCTCGATCAATTCCCTGTCTTACTTCGCAAACATTTCCGGTACCACCGAGTGTCTTTCGAAGAATATTATATTTCATTGTCGATAAACAATATATCCATCGTCGAACGATTATTCACGTTGTGAGATGAGAATGAAACGACGTCATTTCAGTAAACGTGAAATTAATGTTGAAAATCTATTCTTTTAAATAGAGATATCCATCAACGAAAAATAATTGAACCGTCCGTATTAAGAAATCTACCGAAGAATTTTCGAGAAGGAATTCAAAGTTCGTTTCAGAGGAATAATGTATTTCAGAATAAATAAGAGCTTCGAGGAATAATTCGTCTTCGCACAACGAGAATCGGACGTTATATTCGTCTGTACGGAAAGTTAATTTCAATTAAAATGGCTCGGAGCCCTGAGTTTGTATAAAGTGCTTTAATAGTACGTATTCTCTCTCTCCAGCAGTGCTCTTTTCCCGACAGCTGGAGAGGAATCTTCGTTTAATGAAATTCTTTAATATATTTGAACGAAAGAAAACTGCGAAGCAGGAAACAACGACGCCGTCTAATTACAACGGTGAAAGATGAAAAGACGAAGGACGTCGAAGAGAATTGTGCGTTTACGAACAAATACCGGATGATCCGCCCGTCACTCTATATTACCAGCGTTTTCCAGTTATTCCGTTTCGCAAAAGGCGACTATTTAATCACAGTTATAGGACCGTTTCGTCCTCCTTCCTTCTCCCTCGTCCCTTCGTCCACGAGAGAGTCGAGGGTACCGCAGAAACTCTCTGTATGGCCGTGGTAACGAGGTAATTAAGCCTTACTGTCGCGAAAACGTGTACGGACTCCAAAGAACGCCAGCCTTTTACGAAAGAAACACCTTTTCAGTTGGCACTGTGCGCCGCGAGAGAGCCTTGGATCCTTTGCCTTCTACCGGCAAGTTATATCTCTTCAGAATTTAATCCACATGCGCTCTGAGGCACGCGAAATAATTTCTCTTACTTAACGTTTTATTAACTGTGTTAACTACACTGTTCTACAAAACTTAACCTTTCTTCTCTTTCGCAACATACGCTGATCCTCGGAGAGTATCTCGTCCCGAAGGCGAATCTGCAAATGGAATTTCTTCGTTAGCATCAGCTTTTGGAGAAATCTATAATAGCTATTATTCTCAGCAGTTATTGTTACGCATAACGCATCCAGTAGAATTAATTGTATTAAATTACGAGGCTTGTTAATTGTCATAAATATGAAACAGACATTCTACGGTCAGACGTATTGCAAATTCTTAGCGCTAAGTAAAAGTTATACATTTTTCTAAATTAAGTTAACTGATTCGTAATGGGTAATAGAGTTCTACGAACTCGTCTTTTGTCGTGCTGCTATAAAATTGCTCTTTGATCAGTTATTTTTAAGAATTGAGGGAAGCAATGATGCAAATCTCGGGACGAGGACTACGTTCTTCGCGGTGTTTCACAATGTACAAAGAGATTTGCTGTTCCAACGCGTTAGAACGCGTCGCGAGAGGAGGTCCTTTGATATCAGCTCGTGTCGCATGAAATTTCGCAGTCGTTGAAGTGTATGCAAACACTTTTAAACGTCGGGCTGTTTGGAGAGTTTCGTGTTTCGCGTTCATCGGGCGAACGCTCCATCTTCCCTGCGACGTCCTCGTCGTCTCCGACGCGGCGAACGAGTAATCGTTGAAGTATCGGTTATGTATAAATAGATTTTCCATTGTCGCGCCTCTCATCATCGTCGCACGTTCCCTATAGATTTTTTTTTAATCGTCGACTCATAGAATTCTTCGGGGTTATTTATTCTTAGTCCGATTTTAAAATAATTCATGAATTTTTAGTTTTTTTTTCGCTTCGAGCAGGAAGATCGGTTCCAAATAATCATGGAAATTTGGAAAATTATTCGTAGTATCAGCAGGAAGATAGAATTTGAATTAAACGTCGATAGAAGTTCGGAACTTGTGGCGGTATTAATTTCACGGTATCGCGCACGCACGGATACACATTGAATCGTATTTTTTTTATTCCGTATATTTCAAACCCGTCCCGGAGATCGTCGCTGGTACAGAATTTTCCAATTTCATTTAGCTCCCTTCAAAGTTTCATTTCTCGCCGGAAAAGTTATTTCGTCGTCGTTCCCGAAATAAAATGAATGCCCTTCGAAATATCCCACCACCTTCCGGACTTCCGTTGGTCTTCGCTGGATTGATCTCTTATCTTCCGTTTCGTTTTTCTCTCCACGGTGTGTAGTTTCATTCGCGTTTACTTTCTTCTTATCTCCTTTCCTTCTTTCCCATTACGGACGTATAGTATTTTTCAATTTTATTTATCTTCTTTCATTGCCTTAACGAGTCGGCGAGGAGGCAGGCTTAGCCGGTCCGAGCAGTTTCGCAGAAGTTTTGTCTTTCGGCGGAAAAACCATTCGACTCTTCTCTCCAGAAAAAAAGTAAGAGGGTCTGGGGATTTCTACTTTCTCCGTTAATCAAACTTTATATTGAATATCCTCGCTATCGTTAGATTCGATTACTCAGGGTGGTATGACGGCAAGGTGTCATTAATTCGGGAAACATTTGGACGTGAAATTAATAAGAAGACTTTGCTCGTCGTTTCTGTACGAATTACTTCGCTGTATCATAAGAACAGGGTTATAGATTTCTTCGTCAGAATGATTGAAACTTTCCCTAAGTTTTTTTCTGTCTGAATTATTGTATATTCACAGGTACGATAAAATTTAATAACGAGGTATCATTAAACATAGTCAATTCCTTTAATCAACGTTCATTTGACCCTTTGCACTCGGATGTCCCCTCTGAGGGGGGATTTTAAGTAATTTCAAGAAATTCATGTTTCCCTGAAGTTTTCTACTGAAACGGCAGAGTGCAGAAAATCGTAAAGTTCCGCCGAGTTGCTGATAAATAACGTCAGGGATGGCTCCGAGGGCAAAGGGTTGATCTTTGAATGTAATTTAAAGCAAAAAGCACATTCAAGACACCCAGCAAACAGTTACGGAGAAACCGTACGTTTAACGTCGGCGTATATAATCTAAAAGCTTCTCTGTCTTTCAATTAATTTACCGTACGGATCACACGGATTGTTGCTCCAGTGAAATTCGAATCTCACGACAGTGCAGGCCACTGTTGCGTGAAACGCAATGGAACAATGTATAAGGCTTCGGACAACAGACTAGAACAAAGCAGAACGCTACGGGCAATGCAGTAGTAAGGCAAACCGTGGCATGCTATCGTCATTACAGTAGAAACAGCAAGCAACGCCACCGGCAGACCGTACAGAATCGTTTCTCAACATTGCGACCCGACCTACAATTGTCTTTTTAAATAACACTCTTCGTTCTGACGAATGCAAGAGGGGATTTACGTCTGAAGTAAAAATTTCCTGTCGTCCTCAACTTCATCTCCGTGCAGAGAAAAATTGTAGATTTTTCCCTGTCTCTCTACTTTATGTTTCTCCATTTCCATTGTTCCGAGGCAAATGAGCCTTTTCCTGTTTCCAGATTCTACAATATTTGTATTTTTCACTTCTGCCATTCATCGAATACCTGGAAGCTTGCATGAGAAATCCTAGGTTAAGTGAACATTGATGTAAAGTTTCTGTAGAATTCGTAGAAAGAGGCAAGTGAACCTTCTGTGAGTTGTATATTCTACTGAACTATTCTACTTTTCATTTGGTACGTTTATAGAGCTGCGTACTTTGAAGCATGCACGGGAAATCTTGAGCTAACTGAGCATTGCTGTAAAGTTTGCGTGGAACAAAGTGTATTTAACACCACAGCAGAGAGACAAGATATTTCTACGAATTCCCATTTAATCGATTCGCCGCGTCAAGAGAAATAGACTCTACCCCATGGAACAGGACGTTGCCCCATGAATTAACCCTCGTTGCATAAAGCAAATGGTCGAATCGTTCCTCGGAGAAACGTTAGGGCATCTCTTCGGTCCATTTGCAACCGGCCGACGTTGTAGCCCCCGTGAGGCAGTTCGTTAGATCATGCGTATAGCTAACAACCTATTCTGCCGCATCTAAATGCTTCATTGTGTACAATGCAAATACACTGCTGTACGTGTAACGTCGTCACGGACAATTTACCGGATTGCAGCATTGGCTCGTTTAGCTCGTACCATGGAAAATCGGACGGGCTTGAAAACACTGCGTAACGATGCGCCGTCGAATCTCGTCGAACGGCCGAATTAAAATATCGTTCGGTGATATTGAAAGGCAATTGGTTGGAGTGGTTGAAAAATTTACGTAAATAATTCAAACGATCGTGGAATACTTATTCCTTTTTTTGCACTCGTGATAGGGCTCCGTGATAACTCCGGACAACGAAACGGGTTTCGGTTAATTCGATGGAGAATTGAATGGATACGGAGGGCTGGAAACATTTGCATCGTAATTTTAGATGAGAGATACGTAGCCGCATTACCATTTAATTTTCTCGCTCGAAAGGGAATCTAATTTAAACAAACAAACGACCGTTGCTGTATTAAAAAGCTATCTCGAATGGTTTGCGCGGGGATAGATAAAAATATTTCAAATAAATGGAAAATCGGTAGTGAGATAAAAGTTGGAGAGGAAGAGAGAGAGAGAAAGGTAGTGGGAAAGAGATAGATGGAAAATAAGGGCTGCCTGGGGTAACATTAATCAGGATTAAACGGTCGGTCTATCATCCAGCCTCTGTTTTAACCATCGATTCTAAGCGGTCCAAAGACGCAGGATTAAGCCGTATATTCAGGACGCAAGGAGCCGAAGGATCGATTAGACGAGACGAGAAAGGGACGAGGCTTCCTTGGTAGGCAACGAGACCACTATAGGAGCCGACACGGCAAAATGGATTCTAATCGTCCTGACGCTTCGACCGTAGGCGTTGCGAGGCATTATTCCTCCATTAGGCTTCTGAATAATTCACAAACGGGGTGTCTTAAAGGTACGTACTTTCTCGGAGGAGAAAGGTTCCGCGCGGTATTCTCGCTGGACTCTTTGCCGGATGAAGTAGAATAAGAAGATTCCCAGTAGAATAAGTCAACGATGTCACCGCCAGTTTCTCCTGCGAGACGCATTCTCTACTTTTTATTCTACCGTACATCTTTAAAGAGACTTTTTAAAATATCCGGCCTTCCATTCAACCTTTAAGCATCTTGTTTTTACGACGAGGAATAGTATTACAAATAGTAATATAATTACAATGTCAGTCGAGGTTTTAATTTCAATGTGCGATTAGATTTTAATTATATTCGTAGATAGAGGAGAAGAATATTATAAAAATGTTGAAGAACGGAGAGAGAGATAACAGCGGAATCTCGTAATTATCGTCAAGCGGCTTTAATCTTTATTTTCGCTGACGCGAAGGAATCAGGAGCCATTACGACGGTTATAAAGATCAGGCTTTATTTAATTTTTCAGCAAAGACGAATCGCCTCGTCGTCCATTCTTCCTCAGTTTCATTCTATCCTTTTCACGTCTCTTTTACACTTTTCTCAGAGACCCCTTTCGTATCCACCTTTCCCGTTTCGTCTTCGAGCCGAACGATTCGACGGGTTTCAATTTCCCCTTCGTCAATTATTCACTTGTTCTTTGCTTTTCGCCTCTTGACGGCTCTCTTTCTCGCTGCTTTTATATCCTCGATGATCTTTCCGTTCATATTCTTTGAGGTTCACTTAACCGACCTCGACACTTTTGCTCGGTCACTGTTCCTGCCGTCTGAACAGAAACAGTGTATTCTACTTACAGGGTCTCCGATAAATCCTCTCGGATCTCCGAGATTTCTCTTATCGTCCTGCTTTCTACTCCATTTCCTTTGATCTCTCGTCACTCTGGAAATATTCTTGGATGTGTACGCGAGATATTTAATTTGTTAACGAGAAGAGAAATTGAAGCTTTTCCATCGGATGAAATTTTAATATTATTTTATACGTGCATATCAATTTTAATTGAAATATTTTAAACAGTAGTATATAGCTTTGGACGAAGAATTGTTTTATGAGTCATGTGCTTGCTGGAATTGCGGTGTTGTATAGTGAAAGTATTTTCTTTCAACGTTTGCGAGTGTTTCGTAGTTTCACGCTCACTTTCCTCCCCCGTGACGACAGAAGTGACAGGGAAATGATGGAAAGGGAAAACACCCTTCTACCGGATCCTTTCAGAGATCTTACACACAAGACTCTGGACTTTGAATGGGATATTAATGCATACAAAGTGACACTTATTTAAAGAATAGACCTCCTTCATACATATTTCTTTATTCGACAAGATATACAAATTTATAAAGCTATCGAATAACGTTGAATCATATTCCAAAGCAAAGTTTGAATCACGTCAGCAAAATCGTCGGTGAAAGGAAAATTAGTAATTTCGTTTCCATCCAATATTCAAAAGTAATCGACTAAAAACAGTACTTTTCCATTGCCCCACATTGACACGTTTTTCATTGAGGCAAAGTTCAGTATGTGGTTGATGTAATTTAATTACGTTTGATCCACGTTATTATTCTTTTAGATGTTTAATTAAACTTCCGAATAATATCGAAGTGTCCCGTTATTTATGACGAACCCGAAACTGCCTGGGGTTCGGTTGTGTTCAAAGGTATTATCTCGGTTATCCAACCCCATGCGGATGGAGCTGGAGAACCGAGACAGGAGGCTGGAATGCGGGAATATTAAATTAATAATAACCGTGAAATTTCAGCAACATGGTTCATGCTTAATGTCGCCTGCGAAATATTTCACTTCGGATAAGTCGCCTGAGCACAACGAGGAATTAATCTCGTATTAATGTTCGCACAGCCTGCTGGATTATGCAAATCCACTCTTACGTTCAAAGAGACAAATTTCATGGTGGATTTGGGTGAAGTATGCTCTGATTGACCGTTATAATACACGCCATGAAATCGAGACGACGTAAGATTGACAGGTAAATAAATCCACGCCATGAATAAACGGAGATTTAGACATTATTCGGAAATTTAAATAAAAACTTAATTTTGTAATAAATCGAGTCAAATAGAATTGAATCGTAGTTAGATCAAGCCGCATTCCAAAAGGATGATCCAAGAGACAGTCCTTTTTTTAAATAAAGGAAATTCTGCTGGTATGAGCGAATAGTAAATAGCCAAGCAGCAGGGAGAAATGTATAAAAATCAAAAAGAGGAACAGGTGGCGTATATTGCTACAACTTTCCATCGATTCAGCGATATCGCAGTGGTATCAGTGCGCACGAAACGCAGTAGAATAGGAAGGTTAATATTTTCCAAGGGTGACTGCGCCACTGCGGAGGATTCAATGGGCCGACAGATAACGTACTGTCGACGAAGAAACCGTAAACTCTCTTTTTCTCCCTTTCTCTCCCTTGCTCTCCGCATTTCCATTGCAAATCTTTATTGCCTCGCCATAGCTGCGGGTCAGTTTTATCTGCACGGAGTCATTCGTTTTCTTTAGTGGTTCCGTCTCGTTGGAGCCAGTCCCACCCACTCGTTCTTTTGACGGCGAGGATCGATTCGTCAGGATGCCTGCGTGTTTTTTTGCGCTTCTTCCCTTTATTCGCGCTACTCGTCTTTATTTCTCCGTGTTTCGCGGTTCCCTTCGCATTTTTCTCCCAGGACGATCTCGTCGTCGGCTCTCCCTCGGATCCCGCTGGAATTCTTCTGTCGTCCCACGTCAATTATAGGAAGTATTTCTTTGAGGATTACGTAATATCCCGGAGAGAGAGCCGCGGAGAAGAACGAGACTGATTTTTAATTAAAAGTCTGACTTTGACTTTTATAAAGTATCGTAACATTTTACTTTGCTTTTGTATCATGTAGTTTTTTTGTAGAATGTTAGGGTGATTTTTAAGTAATGTTTGCAATTGTATAAGAACGGTGATTAACAGTAGATCTACAGAAAAGATAATGAATTAATCCGTGTATTATATGATACACGTGAAATATCTATCAATTTGAGAAATGTTTATACGAAAGTAGAAATTTCACGGCTTTCGTAGATCCAGTGTTAAGTTTAACAGCAGAATGGATTTGAAGTAGTTTCTTGAAAGATTCAAAGAGTACTTTATTTGACACTGTATAAATTATTCGAGAAAATGATCGTCGAATGAAGAATCGCAATTCACGGGAATACTCTGAGAAATGTTGCTCAAGGTTGAAGGTTTAAATCCAGGTTACATGGATGTAATATCCGCCAAGCAATAACGGCTCCTTCCCTCGCTGATTTAGTGAATACACAAAAAAATGTTCCATTTGTAGGCGGTGCCAGAGATTGGAAAGCAATTCATCGTGCCGGGGTATAGAAAAAGTTATTGAACTTGGCTTTTGTTCCGGAGCACACTTTCCTCCGTGTTCGTTCTCCTTGCGGGGAAACGAAGGATCGCAAAAGAATGGAAATGAATGCGGATACTTCGTGCTACGTCATACTTATCTCATTTTCGAGTTATTACATTTTTTTATTGAAGCTCTGGGCAGAAGGGAAAAGTCGCATTACCCGCAAAAATTATAATTTAGAATACCAAACAAAGACAGTTAATCTGAGACTTAAGGCTTAATTAAAAATCATTTTTTTGTATTTTTTGCTTTTAAATCCCGTAGTCATTTAAAATAAGACCTACTGTTTTGGCTGGATTTCGAATAAACGTAATGACATGTTAATTAGTAATTTAGGAAGAATTTCCCACAAGTGACAGGGGATGATTTAAAATAAGATCCCACCCTTTTCTACTACAGCTCCCAAATTAAAATCCATACTTTCATCAAACCGAAGCTATGCCCTTTTTCTAAAAGTTGACGCGAAATTTTCGCAAGCAAAGAGTAGCAAAAAAATAATAAAATCTAGACTTCATCCGCAGAAGTTGCCACTTCCACTGAAATTTCTTAATCCATGGCAGGCGTCGGAGGATAAATCGGATGTGCTCGAAGAGTACGAGGTTTTTGACTTAAGGCTTTCGACGATCCAGCAGAGATGGTTTTATCCCTCTTTCTGTCCCTCGGTTGACCTTATTCCACTGGCGCGGTATTAGCCGAAGAAATGCGGTGAAAGTTTTGCATCCGGTATTCAGCTCGCGGCCGCGAGGAAGTGTTTGGTTCCGTAAAGTTTTTCTAGGAGAATATTTGCGATGAAGTTCGCGAAGGTGGGCGCGAGGGGGAAAACGGCTTTTCGGAACTTTCGTTGTCCCTTTATCCTTTCGGGGTTGCTGATTTATTCGAGCCACGTAGCATACTAAACGCCTGGTGTTCTTACAAACAACCACAGGAAGTATCGACGGTATTGTAACTCTGTGCGAGGAACAGGAACCGTCAACAATCAATTGATTCACGTTCTTGCATCGACGTTCAGACATTCTCGTAAATTAATTTCTTCGCCATAAAGTCGATCGAGTGACTAGAATTTAATTTGGATGTACGAATACCTCAAAAGAACATTGAATTAATAGTAAAGCTGTTAAGGTAGTCAAATTGACCGTTTCCTATTTTTTCTACAAATTCATAAGGCTGCCATACAGTAAATTTTCCACGTCTATCTTTTAAAAAACAAAAATTACTTAACTGGTCATTTTCTTCTCCTCTTGATTCATCTTTTTCAGAAGTCCTTATTTAGTATATTTAAATATAATAAATATAAAACCGGTAGTTCTAGTGTTAAAACCTTCAGTCCTCAATTTAATAGGACCAAGTTGAAATCGCCATCACTTATTAAAAGAATCAACCATTTTAGCGCATCTAATACTTGTATCCCTACACAGAGCACTTCATTTTGAAGAAATATATGCTTTAAAGGCAGAGAAGAATATCATTAAGCCGTATTTTCACCGGTAAAGCATCTTCTTGATATTAAGATTCGAATTGACCCGCCACGTTCTCTCGGGGGATTCGCAGCCTTGGCGGCACGTCTCAAAGACACGAACCCGCAATGAGCCATTCTCGGCTGGCAAAGTAGTTTCCGATATTGGCCGATAAATTCAAATACCCAGGAGCAAGTATCCTGTAGCCACGCCCGACGCACGTGTTCCCACGGAAAATCGTTAAAGACGGCGTATAGAGGCGACGAAAGGTCCTTCGGGGATAGTATAATCGTGAAAAGCGAACGACGACGTCGTCTCCTTCAATCCGATTCGAAATGAAGTCTCTCGAATCACCGTGATTCTATTTTTGTACTTTATCAGAAACTAGATAGATTTTCGAGCAATTAAATCCACCGAACAAGACGTTCTCCAAAGAGGACGAGCTTAAAGACGTTCTCGCGACATTCTCAAAGTTCTCAAGAGTCTTCCGTCGTGTATCGGGCTCGAATCGATTACGTAGCACGAGAATCGACGAAGGAAAAAGACGAGGATGAAAAGAGAATAGGTCGTAGACGAGAGAGAAGGAGAAAAGAATGGTAGTAGAGAAAAGCGAGCTGGTCACGAGACGTGAGACTGGATTCGATTCTGTTCGACTTTGAAGCATTCTCGAGAGATCCGGATCAAGCTGAACGACCGAGTTCCTACCGTACAGGAGATCTTCCTCTTTCCTTTCTTTCTGTTCTGCGAACGTGCCACGAATATATACGGCCCTCGTGGCGGAAGATCAAGAGGGCCGTATAAGCTCGAGGTAAATCCATCGGCCGGGTTTAGTTATGTAAAGTCCTGCTCCTTGCGACTTGCCGGTGCTTTACGCCTGTGATTCGAAAATCCGAGGCTGGCATCGCTTCGGTACTTTTTGAAAAGAAGTATCTCCTTAGCCTTGGAAAACGAAGAAAATTCTATGCGAGAAATGGGATGACGTTGATGATGCAACGTTTTGGAATCAATGATAAAGCGATTTTACGGGCCTATCATGGATATGGAGTGAAAGACTTGAGCTAATACAGTTGGTGGAATTAAATTCAAATCTTCGTTACATCTGGGAAGTTTGACAAAATTTAAACCTTTCTATATTACTGTTAGAAATTTTCTAGCAAAAGAGAAGAAGCAGTTCCATTTAATTGTGGCCCGAAGATTACCCTCTCGTCGCCCATTAACTGCAACCTGCATCGTGGAGTGCAGACTGCAGCTCCGATAATGACAAACGTGCAGTAGCGCGTTATTATTTGTTATTGCATAATTACCTACGGGCATTCTCGATGGCAAGTTTAGCACGTTGAAAATTCAATTCCTCTCTGTCACCATTAGAGAAACGTTTCGAAAAGGTTCCCATCTCTCGGATATACTCTCGCATATTCGTCGATCCTGTTTCTCAAATTGATTTATCAACGTCATTGTAATAACATTTATCCTTCCCACGGCATAATTCCGTGGAAACTCGCAAACACGATTGGAATTCACCCGTTGGCGGGAATATCGCAATTCGATGCGCATATTAGGACAATTAGAGACCACCTGAAACCTTTAGGGTATTTCTCGTTTGCTCGGTTTGTCGTCAAAGGGACAGTCGGGTCTCCGTTGAATTTCTAGTGCCGACAGTAATTAGTAGAAGCTATCCTCTATCGTTTTCTTCCTGCCTTCGAAGTACGTCTCTACGCTAGAAATCACTTTGATATCCTACCTAGAGGTATAATGAAGCAAATCCTTGGAACGGTCGATCATCAACTGGATTAAGAGCTGTCCAGGTTCATCCGTCGTTTGATTGCCAAGATATCCGAGGGGTAGGAGAAAGTTCTTTGCCCTTAGACCGAACATAATGAGCGTGGTTTTAGGGCTGTCGGTTATCACGGTTCTTCTCATTAACGATCGCACGGAGACATGATCCTTCTCCTTGGTTTTATCAGAGGAAAGAGAGCAAGAAGATTGCGGAGGAAATTCATTCTTTTGGTTACAATTTCCGGGACATTATGAACATCGTTGTTAAGCTAAAGTCGTGGAATTGTCTACGGAATCTCATTTTTAATTAGCAAATGAATCGCAGATTTTTTGTTAGCCTACCTTTTTACATTTACATAAAAGTATTATGTCTTCAGCAGTATTTGAATTTTACGATAGTATTTCAGTATGTAGTGTATTAACAAATTCTTGAATATTATTGCTTGAACGTTGAAATTTCTCGTGAAAAAATGCACTGTATTTCACCTTTGCGGTGAAAGAAACGCCGTCGCGCCGCTTGGCACTTTGCGGCAATTTTCTGCCACTGTGCGCCGAAATTCAAACGATTACGACACTCAGTATCTTAAGAAATTATTCATTTTCAATTGATATTGTTCTACAATTATGAAAGTGCTTTAAAACAACCCAAATTCTCCCCATTACCACCCTGAAAATCCAATCCCTTGCCCGCTAAAAATGTAAATCCCACCTCAGCAATTTATTATTCTCCACCATCATTAACTCAAGAATATTCATAAACGCCCCGAACTGTTTTTCATCGAAGTTACGAAGAAACCAGAAATTTCCCTTTACTCCTGTAAATTTCGTAGAGCACGGTGTATCGCAAATGGGCCGCAAGAGAATCGAGTGCATTTAGAGAGAACGATTCCCCGACCCGATTTGCACCGAGCTACGTAAACTATTTCTAAAAAAAAGAGGTCGAGAAAAAAAAACATGCTCACACCGAAGAGTAAAGTGTACGTAACGAATCCGCGAGAAATCCTACAAATTTAACTTCCCTTCGCTCGAGTTTACGAGGACGATAATACTTTGTAAGCTCGAAAAATTCACGAGCGTTTCGAGCAGGCATCGAACGCTTTACATTTCACGCAAGTTGTTATACTTCGAAAAGAACCCCCGGGCCGTTCGTACTTATCGTAAAAAGTAATAGGCGGGAAAGACGTCGGAAGCTTTGTAGTTTGCCGTTATATATCCAGGCGCAGGCAGAGCCACCGAAAGAGAAAGAAATTCCGGTGAAAGTTTCCGATGCAGAAGCACGGAACTTTTTCGAGTTCTCCATTTGTTTCGACGGTCCCTCCTTTTACCCCGTTTCCCGCGGAACGGGCGCCTTTCAATTTTTCCTCCTGCCGGCCTTCCCTTTTGATTGGGTCGTTCGACGTGCCAAACCAGCCGGAAACGACAGTCGCGCGTAAAATGTTTCGGTGCTTTTCCGCGAGAAGCGAGTTTCTTCTGTTTCACGGCGAACACCATAGTCGACTTTTCGGCATTATTCGAGAAGAGACGGGAATCGTGGCTTTGTACGGCTGGGGAGGCCGAAGTATATTTTATTACCTTCGACTTTCGACACTCGCGGTGCCATTTTCTTCGCGTATTTCTGATTTTCCGGTTGGGTCGGCGGGACGATTGGTTTCGTGCCGGTCCTGGTGTCGATCGCGTTATTTCTATTGCTTCGAATATTTCATACTCTCTTCCGCTTTGTCGCTTTTTACCAATGGAGTGCTTTGTTGTTGTTTTTCTGTATTTTCAGTGCATCCGTAGTCATTTCACTTGGTATCTATAGTTTTACGGTTTCCAGCTGCTAATTATATTAATCATTTTGAAAGAATCTTCCAAATTTTACTTTTATGCCTGTTAGGTGATTAACCGTTTTACTTCCATGCAGCGCGATCGCAATGTTAAAGTTCCATGTCGAAAAATTACACTGTATTTCATCACCGGAAAAAAAAGCGCCATCGCGCTGCTTGGCACTATTTGACGAAATTCTGCCACTGTGCGCCGCGACTCAAACGATTAAGAACTCCTTGATACAACCTTCAATCGCTACAATTGCTTTTGTTAATTCAAACCAGTGTACATTTAGACAAATTAGAATTCTAAAGCGATGTAAATTTTGCGAAAAAGATACACGGAAGAGCGAGTATCAGGAATTTAGGTAAAGTATACTTTGCATCTTTCCGCCATCTGTTCCACGGGGGCGCAAATTGGAATTAATAACAAGACGATAATGGAGAGGGTGAAAATAACACGGTAAAAAAGGCGGTTGAAGCCGATGGATCGACCTCGATTCATACCAAAGAACTTGAGAAATTGCAGGATGGCTCCTTCGACTAGAGGGACATCCTTTAACGTTACGCCCAGCGAGATATATCGCCGTTGGAGAAAGAAATTTATAAGCTTTACGTTTAGTCATCTCCGAAACTTTTTGCCCGGTGACTCATACGAGCAATTTATCGTCTCGTTCGGGAACTCCTGGCTGCAAGAGTTTCCAAAGCCAGCTACGAAACTACCGAAACTCCAAAAATAACTGTCGCACTACGAAACTGTAAGAGCGGACGTAGAATGTATCAAGGATCAAAAGTGGGAGAATTCCGCCGCGGTTTCAGTCGAACGAATATAAAGTTCGCGGCGAACTTGGAGCGATTCGGGAAATTGTAATATCGCCAAAGTGATTTCCGTCGATTGAAGTATCGTTTCAGTCTGTGAAATCTTAATGGTGCAATTGCAGCACCGTTTGTCGATGGAAATACTGCATGCACCGAGCATAGTACAATATAGATGTACAATTGTTAACTGTAGGGTGTTTTCAGAAAAAATAGCAATTGCATTTTTTTTAATAGCAAGCTAGATTGCTAAATATAGAATAACAATAATTTATGCACTGCTGGAATCAGAGATAAATTTGTTATCATAGCAAGTACACATTGAATACTATAACAATTAATATAATTGATTTATTAACATATTTTAAGTGATATATAAAAGATAGCTCGGCTTTTAGCAAATACAAAATACCCTTTTCTGTCTGACAACATTGCAAATGTAATAGAATAGAAATATTGAATTTTTAAAAAGACCTCCGTCAACAATAACTCGAATTTCAAAGTCGTCGAAGTAAAAGCGCGCGACCGGAAGGGGAAGTATGAATGGACCAGCAAGAAGAGACTCGTTCGTTTCGCGTATCGAGGAGAGAAGGCATTCGCATAATTTGCCTATAAATATCGGCTGGAAGCGGTACGAGAGTCGGTGCAATTTAGCGCTGAATTTGCACCGCAAGACGTATACGTATGCACTTATGTAAAGTGCATTTTATCAACGGTACAACGATATTCTCAGGGGGAATTTACCCGGCGCTCTATTCCAAGATGCCGGCCAAACTGATTTTCGAGCGAAATCGAGGTCAAGCTGGCCCACTGAAATTATTCGGTCTATTTTAAACAATACAAATATCCCTCGGTTTTCGATACCGTTGAAACGTACGTTTTCGAGAACTTGGGGGGAAAAAAACGATACCGTGGCATACCTTCAACGTTATAAATTGTTTATAGTTCGGAAGGTGTTGCCAATAAGTAGGTTACTTCCGAAATTGATTGAAAATAAAAGGAAACATAGCAAGAGCTATTTTCGTCGATGCTATCGAGTGATCCTCTAATAGCACTCGTGTCACATATTTAATTCATCGGTTCTGTACAAGCAGAAACACTCGATCCTCTTTGGCATTCGAGAGGATCGTTGGGAGGCCTCGAATTTAAAATTGCAACGTAGAGGGAAATAAATTGAAATTGGAGAAAAATATTCGCCGATAGAATGCATAAAATGTTTACACGGCTGGAGTGGGGGAGAAATGTTTATACTGTCAACGTTGATGTTGGCGAGGAATAAAATTCGCGTAATGACTGAACCGGCCAGTGTGTACAAAATTTACGTGTTTGCTCGAAACGCCATTGCTGTTTTTACGAACGCGTTACAATTCCTTTTTACGTTTACCACTCGTCTCGGCAACCGGATCATTTTTACGGATTATTATCACGTAAATGGGAGTCGAATTTAAAATGGCAACGGTGACCAAAGGTAATGGAGGAGAGAAAGCAGAAAAACATTGGATCGATGTAACGTAAAAAAAGTTTTTTTTTATTTTTTCCATCGATGTTGACCGCGGATAAAATGATGTTTGATGAATATATTGCTCGTGTTTGAGATAAAAAAAACAATTCATATAGTTTTCTGGTGGTTAGATTAACGTTTAGCCACTCCCTAAAAAAGCGCACTAAAATATCTAGGATCTTTTCTGATTCAGTCTATTTTCTATTAAAAGAACAAGATTTTTGTAATTTTCCTTTGAAATAACTTTATTGAGTGTGATATACATGCACTGTTTACAATTATTCTCGACTTGACTTAAATTAAATTTCAATTTTGGTCGAAAAAGAACACATGGACGGACGAAGGTTAATTATCAGTTGGATGGATTAGGTTTGAGTGTTTAAATTATCGTCTGGGTTGAACCTGGGTTAGGTGGATTAGTGAGATTGATTAGATTCGAATGTCCAAACTATCGTCGTCCTCGTTTTTCCAAATGCATCGACGTCCCTTTGTTGCCGTTGCATTTCATCGACGGAAACGGAAGACGGTTGTTGCAGTTACGGCCGAGGGAGCTGATCGATTACCATCGCCGGCAGAAATATTTATGGTGCAGTAAAAGTTGCAATTGCCCAATGGTGCCTGTAAAACAGATAGAGCACGTACATTTAGAATGGGTGGAGAGAAAATTGAAGGTAGATGAACGAGGAGGTAGAAGAGACGGAGTTTCGATGGCTGCGAAATTAGAGCAGGAAGAGTAAAAGAGGAAATATTATATCCGACAGGAAAAACGCAGTACCAGAAGATCGATCTGTTTCTTGCGCGACGTCGATTCTTTTTACGATGCTAGAATACCTTTGTAACTTGATCATTTTCTGTATTTCATTTCTCTCTGAATGAGACAAAGCGAGGCAGATAATTGTATTTCATTCGGGGGAGTGTACCGAAGAGAAAAATGAAGACAAAGACGAATGGCAGCCTTTCAATTTTTTTACACATCTAACTATCATTTCGTGAAATCACCTAAATTATTTCATGGCATAATTAATACTTTTTCCAATAATTCTAATTAATGAAACACAAAAGAAGTAGGATCTATTTTCAAATAGCAAAAGCAGAAGCAACAACAAAAATAATTGAACACAAGCACAAATATTGCAATTTTGTGCACATCCAAAGAGTTCAAAGAGTGCAGGAAGCTAGAAATTAGAGAATGGCAAACTCACAAGATTTGCACAAACAGAGTCAAAGGAAACGAGAGTATAGTTTCCTTCGTTTAACAAGAGACGGATCCTGGAAGAATATTATTCCAGTTTCGTGTTTCTCCGGCTCGTTTCAGCATCGTCGTTGCCCTGGAGGATTCTCCATGCAGATGCAAAATCATCCCCCCGTTGGCCAACCCGGATTCAACCCCCATCGGGGACACTGGCTCATGGTAATTACGGAATTACTAGCAGCCGTTTCCGTGATCGCTCTTTCGAGTATCTCCTGAAAGGATCAATATCTCGTTCGTCCATTTTTTCCCCAAATTTCCAGCATAATTTTGCAACCTGCTCCCATTAACGCTATAATTCGTGACCGGTATGAAAATTTATTCCCACATTCCGTCGTTCGATTTATTCGCTCGTTAATAAACTGTAGAAATTGTTTATAAATCCCTGAATGAGAAAACGCTCGTATAATCGTGGTAAATGCATCGAGGATAATTTAATTCGTGCATCCAATTAAATAAACGACATTGAATCGATGAAACCTCGAATTGTCGAGCTGCGTGGGAAATCGTGCAGAAACTTCTTTCTTTCGACTTTCACGGAAGAGCTTTTTTCAAGAAAGAAAAGTTTCGTAGCTTGAAATATGATAAATTAGAGTGTGGTACTTTTACAATAATATAATTCTTTTAACGTTTTAACATCAGCCCGGACATACGCGGGAAATTTTCAAAAAAAATTATCTATGCCATTCTCTTTATTTTCTTTCGCTGCCTTTCTCCCTTTGAGCGTTAAATTCGATAGAAATTTCCATCGCTTGAACGTAGCCGAGTTGTAATTTGATCGCTCATGAACTCGATCTCTCGTTTAACGTGGACGACCCTCGATTTAGCGAGAATAAATTTTTCTTCTCCCTTCTCCCTCCCTCGTTTAGCTCTCTTCCTCTCTCCCTTTTTTTACGACCTCGTTGTTCGACGTTAAGAGAGATCGACTCGTCCAAGTAAATGCAATCTCTGAGGAAGTTTGTACGATATTTGCAACGACGCGAGAGAGAACCACGTTCGTTAACGTTCGCGAGCAGTTTAACTCTTACCTGCGCCATGTTTCTGTTCCGATTCCGTCGAAGGGGCAAGTGGAAAAATGCATTTTGACAGCCCTGAGCTCGATTTGAGGGTATAATTAATTTCTATCCCAAAAGCACGATTAATCTCGATTGCGCGGTAATGAGATCCAATGGATTTACTCGTCGTAATTAACGGACGCGTTTCCGCCGAGTGATTTTATTCGGAAATTTGACGTATTCCAGCCTGGACGTGGGGAGGAAAGTGTTTTCTCGAGGATATTCGATAATTCCTGCTTAAACGGCTTAATTAGTCTCGGTGAATTTGTGTGGGAGGGTTCTTTCTCGCTTTTACTCTCACTGTAGCGACAATTATTCGAGTAGGTGGCTTCATTAATACTTTATCTCAATCAAATTAATCCAGCGTGCTTAGAGATACTGGATAAATGTCTTTAAAGAAGAGGGACGACACAGAGAAGAGGATTGAACGACTTGGAAATGAAAAAAAATTATTGGTATGGAATTTTAATAATTTAAAAAGAAAATAGTTAGCTCGTCGTTTAAAGGAGCAATTTTCAACCCTTATTCCATTCGTCCGGTTCTCTTGTTTTATCTGTTGAAATATTCAGCTGTAATAACATTGAAAAACAAATATTTGGACTCCTCAGAATAAATGCAGGATCCTCGATTAAGAAAATGAATTTTAGAATATTTATTTATTGTTAGAATGAATTAATCAAATTATCCAGGTTTAGAATACATTTTGTAAAAATGCTCACAGTTCAAAATATGCGGAAATGCCTTCGTTAAATAAAAATTTCTCCGGGTAAACATAAAACACTCACAGACGTACATTTGCATACATTAATCATGAATTCACTACTGGCCATGTTCGTACTGTATACATAAATGTATCACACGAACATTCTCGCACATAACGTTAATGTTTCTCTGTAAAAATGAAGTAAAATTATTTCTTCCATATTCCCCACAAATTTAAATTCTTTAAATCCACGAATCTCTGTGCCCGAATTTTAAAATTTGTTGCAACATTTCCTCCAGCTTTTACATTTTTCGACTTTATCTTTTATGGTCATTCCCTTAAAAGACCTAAAATTTTAAATGAACCTCGAACCTCCGAGGCAATGATATATCAAATAAAAATATAGAAAAAGTCTTCCAATAATTACAGACATTTGAAATCGAGCCCGTTAATTACAAATCAAAGTCTCTAATTTCATTCTTATCTCAGCAACTCTCTAAAATTTATTCAAAATAACCCGATTAATTTATTCTACAAAAGTAATCATAAAGATGTTATAAAACATATCGGAAAAAGAAATTACAAAGTGCACAAAAGACTTCTCGTTAAATCGATTGCAAATAATTAAGCGCAGATCGACGTGACGTGCGCATCGCGAAAGCAATTAGTACTTCATTTATTTTGAAGGCAAAGGTAGAAGGGACGGTCGCCAAGGAAAGGACTCGGGAGACCGGATGGTCAGTGCGAGATAAAATGATTAATCGCCGTAATTAATTGGGAGCAGAGCATGGGGGTGGCTTTCGTGTGTCACGGCGGAGAAATGGAAAGAGAGGAAACAGCGAAGCGAAGGAAATTATTAACGACGTCACCCATGGACGAGCACGTATTAAATGGAGATTTCTCCGCCATGAGCGCAAAATGCAAAAACGTTATGGCCACGATGGAAATTCCTCAGGGGATCTTAAACAAACGAGTACAATTTTTCTCCAAATATTATCGCAGCCCTTACTCAATGTTTGTATGTGTACTTTTTCACGCTCCTGTTCATCGCGTGATGAGCATAAATTCGAGAGAGCAAGAATTGAGAATTCGGACAATGTCCCAACATTCTTAATAACGTTAATCAATCCCTCTTATCTCCCGTGAGATATTAACCGAATTCGGGAATTCGGATTTTAATAAAAATTCACGAAATCCTGGGGCTCTTTTACGGAATAATTAAAGAACAATTTTATTCACGTACGAATTCTCCGTAAGTCGTTGAAACCACCCCTTGAAAGTTCGCGGGATTTCCAGTTTTTTTTTCTGTCGATATAACTAGCCGTATGCAAACCTCTCCGAAATTAGTTCGCATTAAAAGTCTCGTTGAGTTTGCAGAAGGAAAAAAATGATTTAATTTCAGAACTAGAATACTCCTACTAATAACACGTCATCAGCGAACCTAATTATACAGGCAGGCCGAAAAGTCAGTGGACCATTTTAGAATATAACTTTTATGTCATTAATTCTTCCAAATTATGGACAATGTCGTGGTTATGTGAAGTCATAATTTACAAAACTAATTATTAATAGTTTCCAGAAGTATATTTATACTATTTATATAAGAACACCTGAGTATTTTTAATCTTAAATTACCAAGGCAGTTAAAATAACCCGTTCCCAATTTTTTCAAAAATTGCCCAAAAAAAATGGGTCATGCAGTAAATATTGCACTTCTATCTAATAAAACCTGAGCGTAATTATTAAGGGAACCGGAAAGTAACGTCGTTTCTCCAGATATTTTATTCAAAAAGCAATTGATTTTTATCGATCCAGCATTAAAAAGTTGCACACCAGATGACAAAAGGTTGCTGATAACGAGGATAATTGCATCATTCATTAAAAATAAAAACTTGTTAAAAATTTATTTGTTTGAAGTTAATGTAAAAAAACGACATTACTTTCCGGTCTCCCTAATACATCATCATCGATACTCGCCTTTGCGGAATTGACAGTACTGAAGTTTCCGGAAGTAAATTCAGCATAAAAATTCAGAAGAGTTTCGATGGTATACGAGTCGAGGGAATCGATATCGCGGTGGCGCACATGCGAGTGGGTTAGGGTACTTAAAAGCAGCAGAGGGAAGTTTAAGGGGGTGGCGCGTGAAATAGAACGGGCTACGGTGGATGGAGTGCGAGGCTGAGTGCAAAGTTGTCGGACATATGTGGCGGAAGTGTTGGAAGGAAGACACGGCGAAGTGTCCCTCCGTCGTTCAGCCGGAAGCTTTTATCGTTCCAAACGTCGGGCAACTTTTTCTTGTCGAGCGAGCAAAAGCGACGTCGATTGTGTCTTCACTCGCGGCACTTCTGCCGAGCTTCCGCCCGATTAATCTTTATCGATTAGCAGCCTTTTTTTCACGATCACAGAAGGAGCAGCTTACGGGGGGAAACCGTAGGAAAAGTGTCGATTGTGAAGCTTCGCTTTGTTCGGTGCTTTCGCGGTTTTTCGTTGAGGGTGCGAGATAGTTGGATTGATCGTTAAGGGGATGAAAATACTGGTTTAGGGAAAATTCTAATGGTTAGGGTAATTTTATTTCTGAGATGTTTAATGTTTGAAGGAAGTGGGAACAATGTTAACAATGTTAGTAAATGTTAAGAGGAAATTGAGATTTCAACGAATACGCGGAGATTAATTTTATCGAAGTTGGTCCAGAAAGAGGCGAGATATCGAAGTATTTTTAATAGAGGGTACATTTTCGCAACGATCAAGGAAGAATCACGATCGTGAGGACTAAAATGGCAACATCAGTTCGAAGCACCGGCAAATGAACTTCAAAGATATATTTTCCAAGAATCTGCATAATATCCGCATAATGGGAGACACTCGGGAAACACAGGAGGAACTACCGTGTTTTGAAATTACTCCGGAACGGTCGAAGTCACTTTAAATTCGTCCGTAAAACTTCCCCCATGAACGACGCGCCTAGAAGCTGTACGGTAACGCTAATCTCCACGGTGTGCCATGGAAACGTTGGCGCGCAGTTTCGCGAAGAATTACGACAAGCGAAATTATTGTTGGTGTGCTTCGTTAAAATCACCGTGGCATCACCGTCGAAATGAAATCTGCTTTATTATTCTCACCATCCGTGAATATTCACCCTCAAGACATTACCCTTAATCGTATTTCATCTCGTTATTGCGCCATGCACAAATCACGTAATTTCTCCTTGAAAATTGTCCCCGATATTCCTCATAATTTTACACGACAACCTCTTCTTCCTGTCTCTCCCGATGTGTCGTAAGTTTCCTCGTTTAAATGCCTCTTTATCAGCGGGAGTTTCGCGTTAATGACGTTTGACGAAATAAAATGTGACGTCGCTGATGCCCGGGAGATTTGCGATGAGAGGTATTCACAATCGTGGGAGAACGAGTATTATTTGATAATTTAGTATCGCGCTAAATGTCATACCGTCACTTGAATATATTTATCACGACGGATTATAAATTCTGGACCTCAGAATTCATACAGTTGGAATGAGAATGACGTCCACGAGGGTAACGTAATTTTTAATGAATTTTATTGCTAAAACTGTCACTGTGAAATTGACCGGTTCGTAACTTTTCTAAAAAATTTTTTTGATAGGGAAGCCATGCAGGAAATATTTTACTTCCGTCTTATAAAACCTAAATTACGTAATTGATTATCTTCTTCACCTCGTGATTTCTCTCTTTTCAAAGTACTTATTCGGTATATTTAAATATTAAAATTATAACGCCGGTAGTTCTAGTGTTAATATTAAATTCGTAAAATATTAACTTTGAATCTCTATCGTTAAAACTTTGAAAATTCGAGTAGCTGTTCGCTGACTATGTTTATTGACAATTCTGCATCTCATTGAAATATATATCTGACGGAATATTCCACGGAAATGTGTCAAGGTGCAGCAATAATTCACCGAAACTCGTTGACCGTACTCCACTTAACCGATCCCCGGTCCGATTGTTCCAACGGACAATAATATTTGGAGATTCGAAACTTCGTGGGAGGATACGCGGAGACGGTTGTGCGCGAATTCCGAGATTAATCTCGAGGAGAATGTAATTAGTACGCGAGCAATGTCTGCGTGACGAGGAGAAACGAGGAGAATAGAGGATATTCCGTCTATCAGTCATCCTCAGTTCGTCGACTACCATCACTGACCGGTATTACAGAATTCATCGGATTCTCTATGAATAACAGCCATTAGTCACGTCTTTAAAACCTGCACTAACAATGATTTTTCAGGCTTTACTGGAATTTCTCTTTTGTACGCAATATCGCACGGTTTTGTGTTTGATCGATGTGAATCCATTGATCAATGTGATTTCTGACAGTTTGATGAATTCGTTGGGAAACTGCGACCTCGAAAGCATACCGATTGCCTTGGAATTTGAATCCCTCTCTCGCGATATCCCCATCTTGAGTCTTCCGATCCAGTTTAAAGTATTCTAAGAGTAAAAAAATCCAAAGAAAGATGGATAGAGAGAAAAAAAAGGTTTGATAAAAATGGTAACCAAGTCTTTCGATCAAGATAGCGTATTTATTCGACGAAGTTTAAAACGATCGACGAAAGGGCAGCTACAAATTGACAAAATTTAACTCAAACGCTGGTCCAGCGAGAGTTACGTTCGTTGCAACGCAGAAGAGAGGAGTTTGTAGTTACAGTATCGTGTTAGGAATTGCTGGTCGAGGAGCTTATCGATGGTTTTACGGCCCGGTCCCTTTCGCCGCGACCATTCCATTCAATATCGTCAAAGGTTTACTGCTGCTCGAGCGGACGTTGCTTTTATTGTATCGGTCGAGAATGGCTTCCTCTGTTCGTCGTTGGATGTTGATTCGCCGGTGCCTCGCGAATGAGAACGGCACGGAAACACCATGAATGTTTCCTTCGTCTGTGTCGTACATTTCCTTGACTTTTATGCCGGTTAACCGTGGTAAAAGGATTGCTGGATCAATTGCAAGCTGCGCGTATTGTTTGCAGCGTTTCAGAAGTTCGATCGAGTGCTGAGTTTCTATAAAAATCGGAAGACAATTGATAGAAAATGATCGAGGCGATTGGCAAACTTCTAGGAGTAGGATGCAATTTTTGCGTTAGGTTTTTATGGTTTATTTTTTTTAAATGAAAATATTTTGAGATAATGAATGTAAAGAGACAGAAAGAGTGCAAAGATGGAAAGTTTACTAGATCTGATGGTAACTTTTATGACCTTTGCACTATACACATTTAATACACTTTAATTTCGTTCTCCATATAAATGAGCGAGGTCAAACGTAATTAAGCGTACGGCAGAATTTAATTTTCACGAGGAGGCACTGAATGATAATACGGAGAATACACGGTGGGATTGGATGGAAGAGGATATTAATGTATAACTTACATGGCTTAGTGCACACCATAATTACATCTACAAATGTGATGCGCATGCTGTTCGCGAAATTTCCACCTCTCTCTCTCTCTCTCTCTCAGCGAACCAAGTAACAATGTAATTCAGATTAATCATCTCATTCGCATCAAACAATTATCACGAAGTTATCCGATAATTTATCGAAGATGGGATACCGCGAATATTCTCAACATCCACCATGATTGTTAATAAAAGTCCCGGCGAAACGATTAAACGGATTTTTCAAGAATTATTAACTTTACACAGGGAATTTCATTTCGCCGAAGTCCTGTTTGCATGCACGCAAACAGGAAAGTTCCGACGTGGCGAAACTTTTCCGTCAAGAAATTTCGCATTCGGGAAATTGATTGCAATCCCTCGAAACTTATGGAACGAAACTAATAACTTCGGAACACTCGATAAAGGAAACCGGAAGAGGCAGCGGGCAGAGATCTGAGTAATCCGAAAGTTTCGGTATAGAAAAATACTTGAAAATTGTTTAATCCTCGTTTACCTTTGACAAATTGTATCGAGCTGACTACTTAATGATCCTCGAAATCGCAGTATTTGATAATTTCTTCGAAGATATATCGAATAAAAGGAAAATCGTAAATCCAAGAAACATTTCTGTCGGAGCGCACGCAAAGTCGAGATTCTTCTCGCACGAATTCCCCATACGTTATCTATGGAGCTCACTCAGCAAAACGAAGACGAACGCCGTGAATTTTCGCGGAATTCGCAAAAGAAAGAGCAACGTTGGAAAATCTCGGACTCCAAGGAAATGTTGGACTTGAGAAAGGAACTCTTTGGATTGAAAATGAAGAAAAACCGAACGTTTTGAACGAAGGGATGAATATTCAACGTCCGTCTCGCGGGGGGTCGAAGGTTTTCACTTCAGAAGTCTTCGTTGATTAAAGATAATTAACATCTCCGACGGTGTTTGTTCGCCGGAAAATATGCAAATAAACTCGAGTCCGGAAATTCGGTGGCTATTCAAAGAGGAGAATCGTGGAGAACGGAAGCGGAGGTTACCTAAGAGAATCGTCGAGGAGGAATGGAAGACCTCTCAGAAGAACCAAGAGGAAAATCACGAAACGGTGTCGATTCTTCTGGAAATTTCTCGACCTTTCTTTTCAGCGAGTCGAGAGATTGCTACGAAAAGGAATTTCTCGAGTCTGACGCCATGGAACGTCGATCAAAGGTACTTTTACTTTTGCGCGGGAAGAATCGTGAATCGTGCTGTTTAAAAAACGAATGATTATCCAAACGATATACTCAGATGATAGAAATTATTCTAGCCGCATCATTAACAGTATTGACAATCTATATTTTGATTCAGATTCATTTTTATAATTGATGCACTTGACACATTCGTCGTTCAAAACTTCTCCAGTAAATGTCGCTAATTACAAACGTGAAAATGATAAAAATTACTCCACAAAGTTGTCTATCCGATAGTTGTATTTTTAACATTATCGACAATCTATAACTCTCATAAGAACACTGATTCACATTCTTTTCTTTTATTTTACATATTATATTGGACACGCTCGTCGTGGAAAATTTTTCGAGAAAATGTCGATAATTACAAACGCGAATAAACAAATGTAATGGGATGGAACTCCGTATAAATATCCCCGAGAGATTTCACAGTTTGACAGTAATTGAAACGTATCACTCGCTTGTGGGAGAAAATACGGGTGAATTTTTTTTCCCGCCGACCGTTTCTCCGATAATGCCCCGTATATCTCGACGGTAACGGATGCGAAATTTTCGCCATGCCAACTCGGACGATTTTTACCTCCTTTTCTCATCGCCACCCCGCGAATTTATGCGGGATGCTAAACTTTACGTTCGCGCCAGAAATCGTTTCTCTATTCTCTGAAAATTCGGCGGACTTTTTTTTTCATTGGGGGTGGGAAAAGGGAGAAAAAAGAAGTTGCGCTCCCCTCGACTGCGATACTTTGTACGATAATATACAGTCGCAAAAAGTGTTTAATCGTGATGAAGCAAAAGTATGAGGTTGCAAAGGGTTTACGCCTGTTAATAATAACTGTTTGAGAATTCTGTACTTAACGCGAGAATGTATATCGCACCCTTGGTATTACTGTTACAACAATTTAAGCCGTATTAAGATCGGGGTGGAGGGGTGAAACTTGGAAATTAATGTTACACATATTAAACTGATCCGACGTTCTCCACATTTAATCCTTCCCAGTGAAATACAGCACGGTATAAATATTTAATACGATGGAAATTTCTTAATATTGATCGACAAATGATGAAGAATTTACGAGATTTTTACGCCTCGTTACGCTCCTGAATAATTGTTACAAAAAACATTTAGGGTGATAATGCACCCACTTTCCCATTTTTTAAAAATGCATAAATTTCCGCAGTCTAGTTATTTGCAATCCATTATACCATATTCCACTGAAATTAAATCAAGTTACAACATATCAAAAAGAAATCAAGCATTACGTATTATGTGCAAACGGAGACCGGATGAAATTTCACTCGCAAGGGCGTATAAGTGAACATAAACTTATAACATTTTTTTTTTAATGAAATTCCGAAATTCTAAGATCAACAGAGAGATCCAAAGCGAACGTCACAGTTTCGCGTTGTCCCTTCTTCAAAGAGAACCTCGAGGAAATCTCCTCGAAGCCATTCTCATTTCGCGAGTTCTCGCGCAGTACAAGTAAAAAGAGCGAAATGAATCAAAGTGCCTACCGGATGGATCCTCTACTGAGAAGCCATAATAAAGCAGCTCGTTCCGTGGCAACACTTTTTCCTGTTCCTCTTCTTTCTCGCATTCCCTGTTCGCCGCGGCCTTATCTCCCTTCCGTACTTGTCAGTCCTCGACCTCCTCGGAGGAGGAGCTCCTTCTTCGTTTCGCGACCTCCATCTCGACCCTTTTACAGGCAAACTCGCTTCAAATTGCCCCTGGAAATCTCATTTCCACTGCTGCCTCGCTTGCGCGATCCTTGCCGAAAACAGAGAGGGTTAGAGAAAAAAGAAGGAAGAATTATATATACGGGGGTGGAAGCGCTATGGTGTATATACTCGAGTCGATGTCGTCCGATGGCGTATGAACGAGACGGACGGAATGGAAGTGTTAAGGGTTGCTCGAGAACGGAAGAGAAATTGAGAACACCATGGCGGAGATATGTAGATGAAGTCCGGAAGTGGAACGTCATTTTTCTCTTTGCTTCTATCCGCCCCTTTTTTCGAGAGCGTTTTATCGAACGGTGGAATGTGGGTGAGGACTGTGATTACGGTTTTTTGGAGGTGATTCTTTGGTGTTTTAATGTGAGAGAGCGAAAGTATTGGAATTTCTTTGATGTCTTTGACGAGTATCTTTGTCGGAGGGTTAGTCTAGATTTTTTAATGGAATTAATTAATTAAATTTGTGGGAGCTGTGATGATTATGGAGTTGAAGGTTGGATTTCCAATTTGTGATATGTGTATACGTCTAAATTAATAGGTCCTAGGCAAATGATAATAGCAGATTCTTTATAAAAAATGTTAAGAATTAAATGATTTGCAAAGTGGCCGAATGATAATGGTAGAGAGTTTTTTATGGCTTTGCTCGCAAAGTGGATGTTACGTAATCAGGTTCTTCCGCGAAAATATTTGCCAAGAGGTCGGTGTCAGGCTCGAGATGGGATTTAATTATACGAGTTAGTTTCAGTCGCGAATACCCCACGTTTCCAGGATTTTCTTCGCTCTAATAGGCTTATTAGTTTGTTATGCGCAACTTGACGGGAAGCGGGAAGTTTCTCGGATGCGACAGAGACACCGTTAATTAGGTATTCCCTCACCGACGATATTATTTCTCCTCAAAAGAGTCACCGCAACTTCAAAAATCTTATCTTTCTTCTCCTAAGAATTCCACCCTTCTATTCGTTCCCTTATATCGCCAAAAATTCCATAAACATCTTTCAAATCCAAGATAATTGTATTCTCCGAGAGCAAACAATATCTAATCGTTTATTATTATTTTTACCAAAGAATTCCTCCTCTTTATCGGCGGGATATTAATTATTTTGTGCAAAATGAGCACACCGACGTTCGCTCTAACAAGCGGTTAATTAGTTCGCGAATGAAAAGCGCGAAAGAACCTACGAGCGACATTGTTCGATCGTGCCGTTTCACGAGGGAAAAGGGGAAAAGCTCGAGGCCATTGGAAATAAGGCAGCGTTTAGTAAACCATCGGAAAAGCGGTGTCCTTGGGTTCCACTTAACCCTAAAACCCATTATCGCCGATTCGCGAACTTTCTCCCTCCAACTCTGCCTTTCTCTTTTTCTGCCTCTCCGTCTGACAATCTTTCTTTCTCTGTCTGCAAATCTTTCTATCTCTGTCTGGCATTCTCTGCCTTTCTTCTCTTTCGCCGTCTACCTTTCTCTCTCTTCTCTCTCTCTGTCTTCTTCCCGACAGCGAGATTGATAGGAGTTGTTCTTGTCTTTTGTAGAGGCTGCCCTACAACCCCCTGGGACAACACGGTGATTAAGGGTGGTGCAAGAGGGTGACGGCTGGCAGAAAAGAGGTGGCACGATTCAATAAGCGGACCGGCTGAAAATCCGAATCGCGGATCAAGGTGAGACACTTTGTGAGAATAATGACGTAACGTTATTTAACGTGGCCGGCACGTGGCGACAGAAACTTTCACGGAACCTGGTGATTTCTTCTCCTTCCGATTTCAAAGTCTACCGACTTTTTGGAGAATAATAAAGCGGCAAAGTTTTTAGATAGAAATGTAAAGATTTATTCGTCCAATTTTACGTCTGCGAATTTGTGCGTGAAGGGGAAAGAATAGAGGTCGTGGAATATTTATGGAGAACTTGTGTATTCCGATATGCAAAAAGAGATGAAGTTTCTAAGGAATATTTTGCAGATCTTTCTTTTCCCATGGATGAGTAAAGTGGTGTGGAAAAGTTTAGCAACGAGTGAAACTATGCGACACAAGTCGTTTTGGTCAGATAAAGTTCCAATTCGATTAATTACTCCCACGGGAAACCGTGTCTCCGGGTAATTTCGTGTGATTCTTCGAGTTCGAGTCGTTTTGGGCCATCTTCTGGAGTACTCCCAGGAAAATGCAAACTTTCAAGCAAATTTTGATCGTCGGTTGCAAGTGAAAGCACCTTGGGGTTGTCGGTGATCGTTGTCTCGTGATAATTAATTTTGGCTCGCCGATTTCTCGGAAAGTTTACCGGTGATTAGGACCTGCATTACTCCCCCGCGAGACGCCACCTTGTATATGAGTTCGAGAAGATGGAGGAAAAGAGATTCGAAGTGGACGAAGTGAGGAAATGGAGGAAGAAGTGGCAGAAGAGATGAAAGAAAAAGACTGCGGGGAAGAGAAAAAGGAAAAAGAGGTAGAAGAAGAGATGAAGAAGGACGAAAAGGCTGTCCTGGAAATCCTAGAAAGCCTCGGGGTCCGATACCAGCTACCGTTGGCAGTTCAAGTTCGCCTAGACAGAAACAGACTCGTTTCCGAGTTAACTCGGATTAATTTGGAACTTTCGGTGGGGTGGGTCTCGAAGGGTCGACCTGCGGTGTCAACCCTTTATCCGTCGGAGGAAATATGACTCTGTATTATTAAATCCTGTTGTAGGAAATTCCCTGTATTAGTCGGGACACTTTTTGCAAAATTGGATAATCTCTGGCATTTTATACGTGAAATAATCAGTGACTCGGAGAAGGGTTGATAACTAATTTACATTCATACTGGCACATTCTCTGATGATTCTACAACCATCTAAAATTGCAAGCTTAAGTGCAATTTCCAGAACACAGCCAAAATCCAGAACAACAGAGACACCGACGACAAATTTAAGTTAATACCTTCTTTCTTAAATTCTTCATCAATGAGAACTAACGAGGCAGCAAAGGGTACGAAATATTGGTAATAATAACTAATACAGAGTGTTCGCACAGATAAAAACATTTAAGAAGATGTACCTGCGATAGAAAGGATGCTGTCTCCATGCGATTACAGTCTCTTAAAGTGGCCTACCGCTGCGCTATCTTGGATAACTCATTATCATAGTTACAACGGGCTTACCTGCTCTCCAATTTCCACGGTAAATCGCGTAAGAAATTGGCACAAGTTTCGTCTCATTACATTTGGGTCGGCCGTCTGTCATATCTATGTATGGGAATCGAGCCAGGGCGAAATTTCAGACCTAGGGATTTCGTCGAACTAATACCCGCGGGGCAAGAAATTGCAAACAAGATCCTCTCGTCGGCACCTGAAATTAATCCTTCGCATGCAACAGATGAGACACCGTTATACCTAACTCTCCTATTTCTTGCGAAATTGTATCCGGAGGACGTCTGACGCGAGCGACGAAGATACGGGAAGCATTAGTCAACTGTAATCACGTTAAATTCCTTTTAATTCGACGTACAATCTCGTCGTCCTATTTGCATAGAGTTTCCGAGTATTTCTCACTTAGCGTCATTCAATTATCAACCCCCATCAAATTACGACATTTACGCAAATCATGTAGATCATTTATAAACGCGGAAAGCATCAGGAAAATTCTTGAACCATCTCGTTGAACTTGTTACTTGATGGTCGATCTTTAATTATTGAGCAAGAAATTCACGTTAATTCCGAGTTCTTTTGGAGTTTGCAAAGGGCTTTGAAATTTCCAAAGGAGGAATTACAGAAAGAGGAAATCGAGCGGTGTTAGTTGAAGATACAAAGCTCGTATCGGGGTGAACCGACAGAGAGGGTGGATTTTTTCCGAACGAGTACTTTTTGATTCGAGCGGAATTACACGAGCCGGTGGATCCTGATCTGGCTAGCGAGATTCCATCTGCTCTTTTCTACCTTCCTCTCTGTGTTTCTCTTCGTCTTGCGTCCCTAGCAAAGCCATCCTTATCCTACCCTCGGTTGTGTTTAAGCCCTTGATTGGCGAGAAATCAATGGCAGAGAGTGGAAGACGATCAATTGCGCGAGGATCGAATAATCACGCTTCGTTGGCCTCGACAAACCGTTCGCCGCGCGATTTCGCGTTTATGTGTACAGTAGACATTCATTTTCTATTTTCCTCCAATCGATGCACGAGAAAATCATTTTCGTATGCGTTTACTTCCACCAGGAATTTTATTCCTGGTTTGTTCTCCACTATTTGATCTTCACGCTTCGGATAATCTACTTCCGCGCGGCGATTTACAAAGATGCTTAAAATGAATTCATTTTTAGAGAAAGATTATCTTTACTTTCTAGAATCTACGAAAAAATCATCCTCCAATATTCCAAGTTTCTTCTCCGCTATTTGATCTTCACGCTTCGGATAATCTACTTCCGCGCGGTGATTTATATAGATGCTTAAAATGAATTCTTTTTTAAAGAAAGATTATCTTTACTTTCTAGAATCTACGGAAAAATCATCCTCCAATTTTTCAAAGCCTCGCTGTTCATTTTCGTGACGCGAAAACTGAACGAAAATCATGTTTGTCCTTCTCTATCTCATCGTTCGTTCTCGTCGACGCTTGTTGCGTCGTTAAAACGACGTTAGAACTCTCACCTACGGGGATATACGCAGTTATTTCGTTCACCCCCGGGAAATTGCTCGTGAAAACTCGCCGTACGTAAAGCCTTTTTCACCAGGGCGCGGAATAAATTCTACAAAAACCCGTTTTGGCAATAGTTATTCGCGTTCTGACCGAACGATGCGCGATCAGCCACCATAGAACTACCCGAAAAAAAAAAATAATGGGATATTTTTTCACTCTTCTTCTGCTGTTGCAAACACGAAGTCGAGTGGATTTTTGTTTGATCTTTGAAAATAGCATTCGAATAGGTGGCATTTTTAAGCAGGAACGAGAAATGCAGGGCGGAAATTGTGTATGGAAATTCCAATGAGAAATGCTTGGCTTTCACGTCGATGAACGTTAAAGGAAAGTTATTTGGCTTGCAGGCAGGGGCTGAATTCGTGGCGTGCGTACGTTGATCGTGTTTTATCATCGGAGAAAATAGGTCGATAAAGCGAGATATGTTCATTACGAATGGACCAACTGATAACACTGGGAACGACGCTATTTCGAACTTTAATCATAGTTTACAGTCGATTCGTGGCCGTTCCAGTTTCACTTAATTTCACGGCGCTCGTGAAACATCCTGTTATCCGATATACAACCTTTCTAATAATTGAAGAAAAATTATGGGATATGCTGTCCAGACATTGACGAAGTATTTCTTCTAAATTACTAAGATATCTAATTACCAATTAGGAAAGATAATAATTTACTTCACACGAATTCTTTGAATACACTGGTCAATACAATTTTTTACCCAAATAATACTTATTAACCCTTTGCACGATGCGAGTACACATCTGTAGAAAATTGAAAATCTTGCTTTGTCGTTAAAAAAGAAGCATACATATTTTTAAATTGTTTTTCGAATTTAAAAAAATATAAAAATACACCGGATTTATCTGACAACAGAGTCATCAGTTTCTATTACAATGTCGCCGCTGCAGAGACAACGGAGTGCAAAGGGTTAAAGTATTATATTTTTAAAATTTAGTTATATAGATAAATAATATTGTTCAATTGAATTTACAATATCTGGATTTATTATACGAGCACCGGGAGCAATTATTTCCACTTCACTAGCCGAGGCGGCGTGTTTTCAAAACATACTCGCCGGGTCTCGGCAACGGCACCTTCCAGGTGTTCGTCCTCTAACAATAACAAGTCGTTTCGATGTTCGCCTCGATATCAGTTTGCCCTCGACCACCGACGAGTAACTAGTGCTCCGCGATCGGGTTACAGCATTTTCACCTGTTAGTGCGTTATAATATTTTCGAAGACGAGATTCAGAATCATCAAAGACCTCTCTTTTTGTGGGCTGCTTGGAATTCATCCTTGCAGTGGTATCAACACTTAGATAGCGATCGTACGTCTGCTCTCAGACAGCAAAGGACTTTCAAGTAGGTACTTTAAACAATTGAAATCTCCATACTTCCGAATAAATACAGAAATTATTAAACAGTTAACACTAGGTCTACCAGAACGTTTAAAATGACACGTTAAAATTTTTTTAAAATATTCCTGAACTTTCTAATTTTGTTTTCAATAATTATCTACGTCTATCTGACAAACAGCAAGTGATTAAGTCGGCTAAGTTTTTTTACTCCCCTATATCTTTTCTTCCGGTGCATTTATTTGGTATCTTTAAATATACTGAATTAATCGTCGTTAAATCTAATGTTAAATAATAGAGAATCTCTAACTGCTCAGCAATTCCGAAATAGTTAAATCTAAGTTGTATTCGACACGCTTGAAATTTCTTCCGAAATTCTCCCCTCATAAATTACTCGGAAGAATAGTAAACAATGTAAACGTCCGAGCGCATTCGACCGAAGAACGTGGAATTTGTTCAAAGACGTTGAACGGCGCCGAAAATACGGGCTGCGATGAAATTTTGCAATTCGGTTTCGAAACGCTATGCGGCATGGGAGCGTGTGTTATGGGTACACATGACGGTATACAAAGTGGCCTCTCGTAGTACTTACGAGCGTTCTCCACCGGGCTGGCCCATCCCGTTCATGCAGCTGTGTCAAACATTATGCAGGCAAGCAAAAGCCACTTGAAATGCAAATGTTTGCAGCGAGCGCAATTAAGGCCCTTGTAGAGTGGAAGCAACGTACGTGCCTTCGTTGTTAGATCGGCACCATTGTCGCGAAAAATTTTGTGTTTCTAAAGTCTCAGAAAAATGGGGATATCGGAAAAGAGGGATAGAATTGACGGTTATCCTTATAATGGGTGTACTTTTTAAACATTTTGATATTCGTTGGAAAATGTTAAGTGGATTGTTTTAAGAAAATATTGTTGGGGAAAATATCTTCGGTTTTAAATATCAAAAAAATTGAGAGATTGTAAGTTAAAAATTGTATTCAAAGGAACTTCGTAGAAGAATGGCGAACTTGAACGATCATAACGATAGACTGATTCTTTGTAGAAAGAGGAGAAAAAGTAGAAAAAAATAAATGAAACCGGAAATCTGTGGTTCGTTGATTACAGGTATTTTCAACGAGAAAGTCCGATGTATTTATGGTAAATCGTACACGATAGTAGACTCGTTTAAAATATGAACGTTTCCTGAAAGGAAAGTTTCACGACATTCAAAAATCATGATTATCGTGCGGTTCGTTCACGAGGTACCATTGTTACGAGAGAAAGCCCCATTGTTTCGTAGTTAGCGTAAAATTTGTATTCGAAAAATCTTGCAGCGATAAACCAATCGAACAACGTCGAAAACAAAGCATCGACTAACAACGTCCATGTAAACTCGTAAATTGGTAAACTCGTTGCCAAAAATCGTACAAGGTACTCCGTGAAAGGAGCCCCCGTTTCGTTCTGCGTTACACGTTTCATCGGCGAATCATTGTTCCATCGGAATCAGAGAGGTGAATTTGAGTCACGGTCTGCCTGTCAAAGAACAATCGCGCGATATTTACGATCTGTAGCACCCGCAGGTAGAAACACAGGGAACCACGGTCTCGAATGTATCGCGTTAAGCATTTGTTAAAAACCAACCGGGAGAGTTGACGATGAAAAGTAAAACGGAGCCGGCTCGAGGTAACCATTGGAAAAATAATTGAAATTCCCTTCAAAGGAGCATCCGAGGCACGTTCGAAACGATATCGCTTTTGATCCATTATATTTCCGATATCTTCTCTATCCTCGGGTATAAATTGAAAAAGCAAAATAAATAAAAAAACACAACAACAAAAGAGAAACTTCCATAAACTGTCTCAATAATCAGGAACGATCTTACGCATACCTCCTTCCGAAATTCTTTCTACTTTCAATTCTCCCAACAATTAACCATCGCTCCAAAGCGGCTTACCCGCGGGAATAATCTTCTCCCGTTCGTTTAAGATCCGATAGATCGCCGCGATCAGAGACTCTAAATTTCGCTCAAACCAGTCTCAATTTCCGGTGATCGAGCAAAACGCCAGGAGTGTTTCTTCCCTGAGGAACGTGGCCGTTCGTCTCCGTCGGGGAATGTGGAAAATTCCGGCGATGCCGTCGGCGTGAATCGCGTTCGTAAAACCGTCGAAGCAACGCGACGGAGACATTTCCATTACAAAGAGGGCCGCTTTCGGTGGATCAAGTCGCGGCGATGCCACTCGAATATGTATGGCGAGGAGACACTCGGCGAAAGGGCCCACCTGACCTCCGACCTCTCGAAAGCCTCCGGTATAGGTATTCATCAGCGGCTCCTACGTGGAAGTCTCTTCCTGCCATACGGTGCTTTCGACTCCTCCCAAGGATCGAGTCCTCGAGGAGTCCTTAAAATCGAGAGAGCTTCGTTGGATACTCGTGAATTCTTCGGATCTTGCCCATGGGGTTGCAAAAACATCGTGGATTTGGCGATATTGTTGTAGACGGAATTTTTAGGGGAGTGTTTCCTCCTCGATGTTAATGGAATGGAAGTTCGGGATTTGTGGAAGGGGAGAGGCTGGGTCGTTTTGGTATTTTATGTATTGTTTGGGGATGGAGCGAGTTGCGAGGGAGGAATTGGGGAAGTTTCTTGTTGTTGGAGAGATGCTTCGATATCGGTGATGTTAGGGAGGAAATTAGAATTTTATAACGGGGTAGGTTTGAAGGAAGGTTGGTTCATTTGCTATTGATAGGTATTTGGAGTTTTATTTAACGCTAGAACTCCTGACATTAAATCTATTATATTTAAATATATCAAATAAGTATTATAGAATAGAATATGCATTGTGTGGCACTACTATAAATTTGGAGAATTTTTATAAAATATGAGAAACCAGTCATTTGGTTGCCTTAGTAGTTCTAGCGTTAAGAGAAGGAGAGTATTTTGCTGGGATTCATTGATTTAACAATTAGGAATATTTACTGATAGTTGCAGGTTGAATTCGTTAAATAGGATGTACTTTACGAGAGACTGGTTAAATACAAAAAGGTGTTTAATCGCGAGCATTGCTGCGCTCTGGAGATACAGGGATGAATTTAAAGGATTTTCCAGCGTTCCAGTGCCCTAATTTAACACTGAATTTCACGTTCGTATTTTCGACTCTTCTTCCACGTAATATCGTACCACGGTCCCTTTACGATCGGTAATCAACCTTCTACAATTACGAAATCCACGCGCACCCCCAGTTTCAAGTTTTCCTTAAATATTCTAACAAGGAAATAACCGATGAAATTATAAATAACTACGTCCACAGATTAAATTCCCCTATAGAGCAGAAGGACATAAAATTTCACCGATAAATAATCGTATTACAAGAACAAAAAAAATCCTCGTCATTTATCCGTTTTATCGTTCCTCCGATATCTCATAAAATTGGCAATTCTGTTGATAGAGGGAAAACGGATTATCAAAAAATTGGATTACTCGAGAGGAATTCGCAGATAGAGAGAATTTCGAGAAAACGCGTACACATTCGAAGCTGGTGATATTGCTTTTGAGAAAAATAAAAAAAAAAGAAAAGAGAACGAAGAAGTATAAGTTTTATGGGATTGTCGTGTGGCCCTTGTGAAATGGCTACGCGAAATCAATGGCCCTTCTGCTTGGTCACCCCGTCTGATTTCCCCCTTGCTAGGATTTTCCGAAGGGACGAAAGGGAAAGGGCTGAAAGACGTATAACTGGAACTGAGAAAATCCTTGGAGCCAGCAATAAACGTCCGATATTACTGCCAGACCGGCCATCTTTCTTTCGTAAAATGATTTTATTTACGCATTTCGGGTGCTCCGCAGAGGATTTACCGGAATATACGTTGAAATGTGAAGCTTATGGACGAGAATCGAATCTCGTATCGTGGATCTTCACCATGGTAAATATTAATCTCGAAATTATCGTTCTAAAGCAATAACGATTTAAATCGATCCACGGTTGCAAGTTCAGAGTGGTGTGCGCGAAAGAGGGTGGAAATTCGTGAGATTTGAAGCTCGTGAAAGTCGAGGGAATTGCGGAAAATCTTGGCGTTATGAGACAGAAACGTTGGAAATTTTCACGCGAAGGAGAATTCTCGCAAAATCCGGAATCATGTTGCAACACCCATCCGTGGAAGTCGAAGTGACCATCGTGGGAAATCCCAGCATGAACGTCGAGAGAAGCAGGCTAACCTTGAGGAATGAGGATTCGCCTTCCATCGGTGAACTCAGTCTCAATGTACCTCGTTTTTTCTTCTCTTTTATTTTATAATACCCCAAAACAGCGTGCAATGTACTCGATATATCGTAGGAATATTCTAAAGTGGTCGATAATAGCATGGATAGTTCCTGATACTTGAAATACTTTGGAAATACCTGGCAAATTATTTAGACTTCTTGGACGAAATTAGGGAAAGGTTAACGAGTCCTTTGGAATATTCGGGAGATCTTGCGAGAATTTCGGAGATAGTTTGTCGGCGTATATTGTTATTACTTGAGAAATTATTTACAGTATTCGGAAGGACTTTGCTAGGGTTAATTCCTCATTTGGAATATTCTAGAAATCTTGGAATAATATTAGAAATAATCCGGAATAGCTAAAAGAAGAAAACACTGGATATATGTGTCTATATGTATAATTCAAATTTTTTGGGCATGCTAAAGATACCTCCCCGTGGTATTTTCAGCTCGTCAAATATTCAAAGCGACATCGAACAACGCCGCCGGGCCATCCTCGAGTTATTCTCCCCGGTGTTGTGCCGCTCCACATTTACGAATGATCGAAGGCAATTTAATTTAATGCGCATCCAATATTGAAGTCACTTAATGTTAATCGCGAAACTCGAAGCCGCTATTATGATGCCTGTCGTATGCTCATTTTACAGGGGTGCTTTTAAAGTCGCTCGTAAATGGAACGTTTCCTCTATCCGCAACGGGGTGCATCGATTTATTGGGGTATCAAGCTCGAGTGCATGCACGCATACGTGAAATATAAAAATTTCGACGTGCCTCGATGAGGGGTGGAAGTATTTTCACTAGAAATTCAGAGTTTTGACTTCTGCATAGAGTTGGAGAGATGCGCGTGGTTTTGCTTTATCGGGGAGTGTTTGAAATTTGTGAATTTATCGAATATTTTTAACGGCGATCGATTAAAAATTGTTCGTATCTTATGTTTTCATTTTAATTATAAATGAAATTGGCTCTTTTCAAGTTAAATGATTAACTTTCTGGTGTGCAGTTTTTTCAATTTTTTGAATATAGAAAATTTAATACGAATGATGGAAAATCGTGAAGTATGAATACGTTTCTGGATTTCCATATTCTTTCGGGGAGGAATTATTTTATTTTGTTTGGAGTTAATGCATTTCTACTTCTGTCGCGTACAAATTTTCAAATGCATTTCCATGCAGATCGAAGCGAGGTGCAACGAGCAACCGTTCAGAATTTATTGCCGGCTCTCCGAGCAAGAATTCATGCCGATTTACAGTTTCATCAGCTTAAAAGGAGGTCTGAATCTGATGTACAGCCCTGAGTAAACGTCCCAGTTGAAAATTCAGTGAATCACATATATATCAATGGTCTTTTAAATAATTATAACACTGAGCCATTGTATAATCTCATTTTTATAGATTCTACGTGGTCACGGACGAACACGCGCATAATTTGCATAGTTTAAGTAGCAGTTGCTTCGACGGAGCAGAAAAAGTTCATTATCTCGTGGAGATTTATAACGAAAACAATACTATATCCAAACTTGATTTTCCTCGCCAAGATTACCATTCTCCCCCGTTTCTCCCCATGACGGATATCGAGATAGTAAAGGTACGCGAAAAATGCATACACCAAAAGTAATTTCACAGAGTGTCGAACAGTTGTAGCTTTTAGTTTCAACCATTCCCTTTAATTCTACATTGGAGTTTCACAAGTAGAAACGTTCCTATTTCCATCAGCAAAATTTCTTTTTCGATTAAAAATATTCTAATGGACTATGATGAGTATGGAGTTGAATTATTAATTAACATATCATAAAATTGGTGGTTCGGAACCCACCTAAAACAGTAGGTCCCAGACGAAATAACAACGAAATATTTAAAATCAAAAAGTATAAACAAAGAAAACCTTGTTTTTCATGATCTAGAAGGAAAAGGAAACACTTGCAATTTTCCACAAATAATTTATTGTCTACATTTAGTGTGCACTGGAGAGCAAAGAAGACCTGTCGGACGATCCTGGCGCGCCTTTTCGTTATTTGTTCGAAAATACACCTCCATTGTTTACCCGCGAATTAAAAGACATCGACAGGCAGCTGAATATTTTAGTCAAGGGTGAGTCTAACGAAATTAATTACAGAACGCTTTCGCGACGGGAGAAAACTTCACGCGAACCGTTATTAATGAAGCACCGTGAAGAATTGCATCAAAGATCTCGCCTTCTCTCTCTCTCTCTGACTTCTCTCATGCTATTCTTTTCCCTCTCTCCAGGGGGACGAAGGAAGGCAAAATAAGATTCCTTCCGGGCAAAAAGTGCAAAGAATACAGGTCGGGCTCTTGTGTGCCGTTTGTATCGTGTTTTTCTACCCCCCTTTCCATTTTCCATGTCTGCTCGGTTGCATTGCAAAGCAATAATGCTTTTAATTCCGCGAAAAAACTCGGGCGAATCTGCCGGTCGCTGTTTCATCCGGAGGAATGGAATATATTATGAGAACGAGTGCTTTTAAATGAATTGCCCGTCCTCATTGACTGCGACGAGGCGATTGTAACTTCGTCATTTACATTTATTCGGGCGTTTCCATGATTCTTCTGTTATTTGTTCAGAAAATGTCGTGGAAACTCGTATCTGTCATTTATTTGCTGATTTGTGTAAACATTCTTCGTATTGCGAGGACTTATTCTCATGTTGGTATTCTTCATGTTATTTTTCATCTTACCTTCGTTTCGTTAATTTTTTCCAAAAATTCCCCAGCTTGATAGAGGAGCGACAAAGTAAATATTCCACTTCTGCCTTATAAAACTTCAATGACTTGATTGATCATCTTTTTCACCTCTTGATTTCACTTTTTCCGCAGTAGTTATTCAGTATATTTAAATGTAATAGATATAACGCCGGTAGTTCTAGTGTTAATGACCCTTATCGCAGAGACGAACAGAGTTAATTCAAGTATTTAACTCTTATCTTTGCAAAATGTACCCCCTTAAAACTCGCTAAAAGAAATTCCCTCGGTGTCTTCAAGTGTCATTCACAATATCATTAAATTTCCCACCGCAAAATTAAATTTCAAACGATAGAAAAAAATTGTTACCACAGAGAGTCAATTATAATACCCCACCGTATTTAATTTCCCCCCAATTTCATTCCCCCCTCCATCCCCCACGTTTCCAGAAATCGCTAAATAATAATAACAGTGTAAATTCCCAACCCAAATACACCCAACATAATAATACACAAACTATTAAATATATTTACACCATAATTATTGACACACAAATTTAAACGTTCAAATACACCAAGCACGAATATTTCTCGAATTAAGAGACCCCCTCGACGCAGCAGATATTTATCTCAATTTCCGGTCAGAGAATATCACCCAAAGAAGACAGCAGCAGTCTCTTCCGGGACGATAAAGTATCAGGAATCCTTGAAAGTCGAGGTAACAGGAGTGGAAACGAAGTCGAAGAATAATTGGCCGGCGAAGCACATCCGTATAGGAAGAAGGGTACACATCCTTTTCGGAAGAGAGTGGTTCTGTGGCCACGTAGAGATCGAGTCCAGTGTTTACCGGGTTCTAATTGCGTTTGCTTACATCGTTAATTTACCGGGATCGTGACATCGATGCACACTCGGCCAGGTCGTAAGTGAAAATGTAGAGGTCGGTGTCGTTGCCGGAGCTAATTGTTTGCTTTCCATTGGATTTTTATTCGTCAGGAGAAAAACGAGCTCGCTGAAAATAGAGCTTCCTTTCGACCCTTTCAGGACATCTCTTTTTTGCTCGTGACAACCTTCTCGAAATGAAGTCACTTCGAAGTTATTCTTGGTTTTGTTTGGGTCGATAAGGCAATACTTTGGTGCTTCTCCCTTCATTTTTGTATTTGTTGGAAATCACCCTAGAATTAGTGGATTTATGTGCATTATATTTAATTATAACTAAATAAGTACTTTGGAGAAGGAGGAAGCGAGAGATGAGAAAGATGATAAGTTTAGTCATTTTTGTTTTGTAATGGCTCTCCCATCAATTTGGGGAATTTTTAGAAAATGGGAATTTAGATATGAAGGTATGATATATTGATTGATAATTTTGGAAAAATGATCATTCTTCAAAGGTTTAGGATCGAGCTCACTGATTGATAGTTTGGATCATTTATTAAGAGAAGATATTTAACGCATTCTGCTTCTTAACTGGCGTTCATTTCAGCGAATGGAATGAAATAACAGATACTTTCCGAGAGATAGAGAAACTCGAGAAAACTAGGGACTATCCGGTGTCATCGTCGGTGGAAATTACTTTTTCCACCTGTCGTGTAAGAATACACGTTCGCGAATATAACTCGTACTTTATATGCACACGTAACGCGTATCTTTCTCAGACATACGCATAAATTTCCATCCCTCTTGTGTCTCTAGACTGCGGTGTGTCGTGGACTGCATAAAATTTAACCGTTTCTTATTTTCCTACCGCTGTTTTGCCTTTCAGTTTTCGTTTAATATTCAGAATCGCAGGAATAATACGGTTAGTCGTGTTGGTTATTACCGTGAGTCATTTTATGTGCATGCATTAGCATATTTAGTTGGTGATTTTATGTTTCATGAGAAAAGTAATCCACCCTTGCTCGATCTATTTTGCAATTTTATTGGTCTTTTTTTCAAAGACTTTCGCGGACTTAACACTAACCGTACCATACGTGGTCAAATGGCGAAATGAAAATATGTAATTTTTGTATCATTAACTAAACGCTGTATTCTGCGTTGTTTCCAGTATTAAATTGGTAATTTTCTGCATTATTTTCGGATGAATATAATCGTTATCTCATAACAGGTCAAATGATACGCTACAATTTAAATTGGTATACATAGAGATCCGGTACGGTTAGCGTTAACAATATAAATCTCAATACAAAACTTAACGATAGACACTTAACGGTACAATACCTAAAAAAACCGTCGTATAATCGAATCCCTGGAGCGAACAAGTCCCAACAATACAAAGAAACGAATACGAATCTCGAACCATACCTCCATTAAGTTTCCCAATAACCAAGGCTTTCATACGAGTAGGAAAAGGAGGCGGAAATTCTCCGCTCCTATCTATTTCCCTCGTTCATCCTTGGCGCCTTTCATTTCATCCTTTCGCTTCCTCGGATTTTCCTTCGAGTCCTCTCGCAATCGCGGTGCCGTCCCAACGAAAATCTCTCTTTCTCAGCTCAGTAAATTGGATAGCCACGTAAAAGGGATAGAGAGGCGTCTAATAAGGTCTTGCCGGCTTATTGAAAGTTAGATCCATGGGATGCGACGACGTCTATCCTCGTCAGAAATCCAACGCCGTCAGGTAAAAAGTTGCTCGCGACGAATTCCTCAAAGAAACTGATTTGACAGACGATTCGAGTAGCTCTTTTCTCGTCTACGAGGCTGATGCTTTAGCGAGATACGAAATGAGAGTCTAAAGGGACTTTGGATACGTTGTACTCCGGATGGCCGATGATATTTCAGCCGACGAATTCGCTGATGTCGGGCGGAAATGAAATTTATTCACTGCGAGAAAGTGTCTCGAGGCTGACGGAGTTGATTATGCAGTTTCCCATGTAGGTATGGATCTAAGCGTTCAACGAGACATCCCTTCCAACGGACACGCTCATTTTCTCCGATTCCAATTTATTTTTACTCCTACGTGGAAGTTTTTGACGTTGGATTATCGGAATTTTGTTTAGAACAGCTGGGTAGTTTAATTAACTGTGATGTCAACGAGGGGATGTACAAACGTTACGATGTAGGAGACGAACGAGGATATATTTTCAAAATCCTTTTACGATGTTCCATTGTCAACTTAAACGATACAACACAGTTTTACCGTCATTTTTATCCTGAATTTTCATAAAATAATTTGTACATGTCATACTTAATTATTTGATTCTTGTAAAGATGAAAATTTCCGTTCATCCAGGTTTTCCAGTAACAAAATCCAAACCTATTCCCGAAACATTCCCTGAACTTCGAAGGATTCACCACCAAGCTGTCGCTAAGAGCTCGAGAAAGAGGTGAAAGTAAAACCAACTTTTTAAAATGTTTACCCTCTTCTTCTCGCGAACACTTTGAACCCCATCGTTTGTTATCACATTTACATTATACCTGGCTTGTATTTTTGTTACGAGATTAAACAAGACAAGAGACCCTTTCGGTGCTTTTAACTATAATTTTCATTTCGGCTTGCCGTCGCGGAGAACGCGCGTTAGAAATCCAAGTAGAAGAAAAACAATTCCAGGAAGGAGCTGCATTTAGAACCGACTTGAAGCATTCACGTGACTTCTCTCTCACGTAATGGACCAACACGTGAGTATGTTGTTACCCTTGTCGCGCTCTAATGATCATTAAGGTGGCTGAAAAAAAGTCAACAGGCCAGGCAAGCAGGAAAACTTGGTGGGAGGATTTTTTTTACACGGTGTTGTCCCACTGTCAGCGCACTCTCTTCTGCTGATGCGTTTTTCACGCGGGAGTGCACCCGTTTTTACTTAATTTCTCATGAGTTACATGTCTAATTCCGCGGACTCGTACCGTGGAATCTTTGTTGCGATCTGGTGTGTACTTTGGCTGGGAAAATTGTGTTAATCTCGAAAGCTCGACGTATGTACACGAACTTTTAAAACTTTCATATCGTCTGCAGCTTTATAGCTCATTTCTCGCTATTTCGTTGCGCTTTTTTGTAGAACTAGAACTACCAGCGTTAAATATATTAGAATTAAATTTTAAAAAAATTAAAAATCTATTATATTAGACGCCATGGTATTTTTGATGTTAACTAGTAATTTATGTTTTACACGATAGACACGAAAAATCTTCTGTACTCTTGCTCTATTTATTTTAAGGATTTTTTTGAATAAATTAGGCAACAGTCATCTTTACTACCTTGGTAGTTCTAGTGTCAACAAATTTCGAATCTTTGGTAGCTGAATCTTTGACAATATCTGACAGGATATGCAAGTGGTTTTTCCTCTATTATTTATTGATTGAAAGGATGAGAATTCGAAGACGATTGGCGATCAATCCTGTCCCGGAACGTGGCCAAAAGTGCCTATCCCTGTTGAAGCAGAATTCTGATGTTCCTGCTGACATGTTTGTATGCACATGCTCCCATCCACGATGCCTATCGTGCGAATCGATGGGAAATTTGCGAAACGGAGGCTCCTCTTTCATGATACTAGTAATTCGAAGGATACACATTGATCCTCACGGTAGTTGTGTTACTATAAATTACCGGTGGATAATGTTAAAGCGCAAACTGTCATTTAACATAAACCTGAGAGGAGACTTAGGTTTCATAAGCCTCGACGGGAAACAAAATTTCCTCAATGTTGCAAATTTCTAGAAAATAATTTATCTGATATAACGTTCATTTATGTTTGCTTTTGAATGAAAATTTATTCTACTTCCATGAAAATAATGCTAATTGTCGTTCCCTGGCCAGAGAAGGACAAATGCCCGTGGAATATTGTATAATTTTGGGTAATTAAAAATTTATAATTCAACGTTCTGTCGGGTTTTTACGGTCGAAAAAATTCGTTAAAATTCACGTAGCCAGAGAGAACGTGTCGAATGAAATTTGTCGCGTTTGCGACGCTTATTTAACGTTGAAAATTCGACGCCTCGTGTTCTCCGTTAGCGGAGACGTTGCGTAGAGTGATATCATTACTCCGTTAAAAATGCGCACTCCGCATAATTTCTCAGGGGTCTCGCATCCCTTGAGACACGTATCCGTTTTTTTTTCCTTTTATTCGTCCGCGGTATGAGAAAAGTTGCGAAGTTTCGTTAAGCGTCGAGGGTTGTAAAAATGAAACGTCAGCGTATCGATGCAACGAGAAAGACGCCGGGTGCGCGGCGTTTGGTTTTACAGGTCGACTTTTATATTCGCGACGCAAACAGTATTTTTACATTCGCAACTTCAAATCTGATAAAATTGAACTCTGTGAAAAATAGCTCCTTTTATCATCGAATAGATTTAACATTTTTAAGTAATTCAAAGCGCGGGAATTTCATTTGAATTTTCACATTCAAGAACTACGATCGAAGAAGTACTTTAGTGGTGAGAAATTGCAAAGCCTTCTCGTGAAATTGAACTCTAAATCGTTGAAATGGCACATTAGACCACCCGAAATTGTCAGTGTGTTCACGATGGTACTCGTGGCTCATAAACATCCCCTACAATTGCAAGGGTGTACAATCAAGAATTATTAGTGCTTTGTGCCACCGGCTGTTAGTCGAACAATGTCACTCGCAAATGTAGAAACACATTTGTCGTGCCTTGATACTTGATAATTATCGTCGATCGAAGCTCTGTAACACCGTATTTCACCCTGACATCGAGACGATTTGCACTTGGAATCCAAACAATTCGATAATCGTGACGGTCTGTCTTCGAAGTCGTCGCGAAGCGTTTAAAAGAGGAAAATAGAAGGAATATTGGAGGAGAATAAAAGAAAAATTGTCGATTCTCGGAGAACCGGCAATCCTGACAGACGTTTACTGTCCCAGGAATTGAAGAAATCTCCTGCAACAGTGGTGTAATCGTTCCTTTATCTTCATGGTACCATCTCGAAGACCTTTTTATATTCACATCGTTCTAGGACCATTCGGTATTAAAATACAGCAAGAAAGACCCTCATAAGTCAACCGTATTAATTAAATAAAGTCCCATACAACAGCGATCAATCATCCACGGGAACCAGAACCGTGAAACAACTAAAAATTGAGTCGTACGAAGCGACCGAATTTTCAACCCCCGTCGTTTATTCGATTCCACTCAGTTATTGCGTTTAGCTGAATCTACGCAAATGCGCCATTCACAAAGGATCGACAAATTGTTAAATAAATAAATCCTCGATGCACCATGAAATTCTACGCCAATGGTGCTTGACTGGAGAGGTAGAATGTATCTCTGAAAAATCTGAGAAACATGTGCAGTTGACTCGTATTCGTATCGCTCTGCACAAAGCTTCGTCAACACTTGGTATTGACATTTCCGTCGACATTTCGCCTTCTCGTAAACTATTTTTCTTCCCCTTTCACCCTCCGCCTCTTTTCTCGTCCCTTTCCTTAAACGTTTATAATTGCATCGAATTTCTTCTACTCGTAGTTTCGCAATGGTCATACGAATGTAAAATAAAGTTTGTTCAAAAAGATGCCGCATTTGGAAATTAACTTCATCGAGGGGTGCAAAAACGCGTGCGACAGCGTACATGCCCGAGGGAGTTCAATTTGAAAATGGCCCGAGCCAATTTTTGGCGACACGGCTGACGAAACAAACGGCGCTGTTCGATCTCGTAAGAGCGCCCTGCAAAAATGTATGCAATTTCCGGTATGTCGATGCAGGATGGCCTTTTTTTCTGAAACTACCCTCGTGAATTTTCATTGTCGGCTGTCACCTCGTTCCGATTGGTACGTGCAAATTTGTATTTGCGACAGGGGGGAAAAATGTATTTTGTACAAAGTACAGCAATTAAATTTCTTCTTTATAATATTGCAACAATGTCCGATCGAATGACGGACGATGATGATTATAAAAATTAGAAAATAGGCAAATCTTCGATGTTAGAAATCTTCGCAAATAATTTATAGTAGTATCGCTATCTCATGCCGGCGACGTGAATTATGAAAATTGCAAAGCTGACAGTTCTTCGGTGTTAGAAATATTAAAATGTAATTCGCAGGAATACACTTATTTTGAATTATCGTCCGCAAAACTACAATTTACACTTAGCCATAGTATTCCAAGAGAGATAGGCGCGCGATGTCACCTCCGGGGTGCCAGGAAATCAATAGGAGCATTCAATCGGTAATCGACAATTTGGACCACCGCAGATGTAAATCGGTCCTTCGGCGATTCTCCTCGTCGAATCGGAATTGCCGAGTAAGGGTGCGTCGTGTTCGCAGTTTCGCGTTAATTTGCCCACAGACAGCAACGTTTTCCACCCTATACCGTGTACACCGTTAAAATACCATCGGGATCGTCATCGTGCAATCCTAACATTTTAGGTATTGACATACCTTCTGTAAATGGCAGCATTACGTTTCTGAATTCAGCGAAATTTCAATTATTAGATAATACGAGTCTACTAACAAGATAAACGTTCGGCATCATCGTGCGAATTTAATTTGCAATGCGAGCCGATTTAATCTCTCGCGCACGAGCATGAGTGATCCTCCCTTACCCTTCGGCTCGCCGATAATTCGACAGTCCTGTTAGTTCGATGGGGGATTAAATCGTTGAAATTGCCATATTCGACGATATTCGTGCGGGGAGAATCGCTGTAATTTGATCGTCATCGAAAACGACGGTGAATCGTAATCAAGTGTTCCTATGTCCGATGGATTTCCACCTATTTTCTTTTCATTTCTCATGAAATTGGGCTTTGCATGTATTTTTTTCGATAATTCCCATTAATTCTCGCTATTCAGTGGGATTCGAACAGTTTAAATTTGTGTAGTGTGCTGGAAATCGCTTTAATCGCGCCATTATCACTGAAATATCAATTGTAATTAAATACTTCGTATTGATCGTATTCGTTGCTTGTTTGTTTCAATCCTATAAATTACAATCCACGATAATCTTCGAATTAGGGGAACGAATAAATTAGAACAATGAAAAGAACATTTGAGAAAAATGGAAGAAATGATTTATTCAACTAATTAATGATACATTCGATACAATTACCCACTGTTCTTGCATTTGATACTTTGTAATATCGAAGCACGGTAAATTGCAAATTTAGAGAAGTCAAGGAACAAAGTAGAAAGAAAAATTTCATTGAAAGTTCGACGACGCGATCTCTGCATCTTTTAGTCTCTGATAAAATTACGTCTCACGTGGCAGCGAGAAATTCTTTCTCTTCTTCCAGACTCGAATCCGGAGATATAGAAAAGTTTCTCTCCTCGAAGATGAAGAATGAAGGTCTCTCACGCGAAAGTGGATTATAATACGATCCTCCCCCGCCATTTGCGAGCACGGTTCGTTGGAGAGCGTCCTTTACATTTTTTATTCGCGTTGCTCCTGCGGAACTTCGATCCTGGGAGGGTCGAAATTAGTTCGAGGACTACTGCTTTGGGATTCCGCGCAACGCATCGGAGATTTTCGCACGAGAACGTTGTGATCTTCCTCCTTTTTTTGCAGACGTTCTTCTCGAACATTTCTAAATTTCAATCCTTAGCTTCTCCTTGGGATGGAACTGATTAAGTTTCATTTTTTAAAGAAAATAGAGATTCAAGGATTTCATGGAATTCTTAAGTCCAGTGCACGTAATTAAATAGACCTAAAAAAGTAGAGCTAGGTGAAATGATCATAGCAATTAAATCCAAAAGAATAAAGAGAAAACGAAATAGATATGATAAAAATAAGTTAATGAAGCTAAGTAGGAAGATAATAATTGCAGACAGCACCCTCGAAATAGGAACTCCCTAATTGCAGATCAGAGTTGAAATAAATCAGCCGACCATTTTAGAAAATTCTTTTAAAAATCGAACCGTCATATGGCTGTCAAATTGAAAATTCTGAATGCCCGTATAGAAGTGGAGGCTAATAAAAACCACAAGAAACTGAGAGAAATAGAATTTTCTTTCTGCTTTATACGCGCACTTCTTTTTCCGTTTGATCGAACCGGTAAGATTTTCAATATTTATTTACATCCTCGAAATAAAATTGCACCGAGCTGTTCAACTTTCGATACGTCACTCCTCCAATCGATCAAACGGGATCTTTCTGGGATAATGCCTCGAGAATGTTACCACATACAAATGGTGCATTGTTGTCGAGTCACGAAAGGAATACCAAGAAATCGCGGCGGGAAATAAAGGAGAAAAGGTGGCTCGTGTCATGTAAACTGGCATCTGTTTGTCTGAGAATGTCTAGGATAACTTTCCACCCCGGCATTGCTGCGTTTTCTTCTGCATTTGGATTTTCTTAGGGGATGATTTTCATGCAGGTTACGCGTTCTTCCTTCATCTCAGTATCGAAGGAAAAATGAGAGTATTTTCTTGAATGTCATTTTGAAAAGCGTGTTTATGCTTCCTCAATTGGTGTTTTAGAATTGTTCAACACGTTCAGCGCCACAATTATTTTGCCGTTTCGTCGTTCCTATTGAAGTGAAGCTTCTATTAAAGTTTAATATACAATATAATTATTCTATTATAATTCAGTTCACTTCATCTACGCCATTCTTACGGCGAAACAAGTTTCTTAACTCGATACCGCAGGTACCAAGCAACAAGTGCGACGAGTACCGAAAAATATCTAGCAACGAGTGCTTATTTTCCCAGAACACAAACACCACAATCATAAAGTAATTACCGCGAAAATTAGTTTCAGTTCTGCAAAAATAAAAAGCAGATATCAATAGCTCAGATAATTAAAAATTCCTCGGTCAATACCAACCTCTATCACCTCTCTACAACCACCCCAAATATTTAAAAATACCCTAACACAAAGTTACCACCCACCCCTTCATTTCTTGGATTACCCACAAAATATTAGGTTAATCAAAAAGAAATATCGTTTTCTTTTCTAAAATACAAGCAAATTTAATTCCAAAAAAATACGCAATATTTATTCTTTGTAATTGTACACAGTTAATCTCGGCTGCGATAGACTGACCAACTTTTAATAATTCATAATGCATAATATCCAAAATATTTCACGAAACACATGAGAATAAACGATATTTTTTTTGCTCTATCTAACATATAAATAACCCGGCACAAAGTTACCACCCACCCCCTCGTTTCGTTGATTGTCCACGAAGTAATGAATTCCTCGACGTAACATAAACAGACTGACCACGTTCAGAGCGGAATTCCGTGACATCTCGCAGGACAAACAGCCAGCACAGGAGTCGTTGTCCTGAGAAGGAAAGATTCGCGAACTGGTCCGCCTGGGAAAAAGCCAGAGCAACGTGTATGCGGTGAAGTTTCTCCTTACCCGTGGGAAATCCTCTTCGTCGTGTCTCCGTATGCAACGGCGGATGACGTCGGTCCCTGGAGAGTGTTTTTCTCCGAGTTCTCGTGAATAAATACTGCGGTAGTACAGTAGATGATCGCCAGACTCACCGGGATACCATGCTTTACGACGGCTGCTCGACTGTGAAACTTTTTACCGGTCGCTGTTACGAGCGAGTAGCGCTGTTTCTCATTCAACCTCTCGTTTGACGTTTAAATATTTTAGGTTTTAAGACGAAGCAGGATTGATGCAGTATCCTTCCTTTGTTGGGGGGTGTTGGATGGGTTTGTTCTTTCAGTTTGCAGTGTGAGAGAGGATTGTTTGATGTTCTTTCTCGACGTGAAGGGGGAATTTGTAATTTGGGGATTTTTACTGAGAAGAATAGAGAGGGAGGTGAAGAGAGAAAGAGGGGGAGAGAAGGATTAGATTTTATTCGAGATTGGTATTTCATCAGTTGTCGATTAATCTTTAAAATTATTATTTTATTTAACACAAAGTGTACCGACAATTTACGTGCATCTACTCCTTTTGTCATTGACTCGTTATAAACTAACGATAATATATTCTCGATTTAATATTGAAAACATCGGAAGAAAGATCCTTAGTTAATTATACAGGCAACGACAAATTTTTTATTTATTTGATCGCGTATGGCACGGTTAGTGTTAAAGTGGTACCAATCACGGAGTACAGTTATTAGAATCAGCTTGATTGGAAGCAATATGTATGACATATCCGATACAATTTGATTATCATTAACCAAAAGACGAGACACATTTCCATTCCGCAGCGTGTTAACAATCAACAACAAAAAGAGGACAATCAGGCGGTTCTGTTTGCCGAGTACGGAGGATCGATTCGGACGAATGTGGTTTGCAAATGAGAGAGAGAGGCGAGTTTGAATCGGTAATGGTTGGCGCTACTTTGGATTCGCTTGGTGCGACGAGCAATTTGACAGATTACGCCATAAAGGGAAGCACTTGAAGTTCGGAAGAGCAGGCCTTTGGCGGAGTAATTTTGATAATAGCCAACCGCGCTGGACGACGGTGATGGAAATCGTTTCTAATGCACTGTTCTCGAATGGTAGAATTTGTCAAGAATCGCGCTTAATATTCCAAAGGCATCCGACTATCGTCTGAAGTGACGATGGAGATCGATAGAATTTAAAGAGCAGGTGAATTTCAGCGATGCGTTTCTTACAAATGAATTCGTCCATGAAAAATATCCATGAAACTTCATCGTTCGAATGGAAGACGTAACTTCGTAGAATTCTGTATGAAGTGAATTTTCCAACAATTCGAAGGACATGCACTTACGATGGGATCTATTGATTTAAATTAATTTTCAACAAGAAAGAAACTTGGAAAGTACCCTCATCGATGGAATTGGTCGACGTTTTCAAAGACAACCTTCCATTCGGTTCAGGTGAAGTAGAAAGGAACAAACTTCAATTGGGGAAGCCATCAAAGATCTCTAAATCCAAAAGCTCGTGTGTGCACCCTTCTTCGGTTGATCTCCCCTAACGTTCCTTGTCGCATTCGCAAAGGCTTCGCCCTCTGTTCCATTTCTACTCGTTCCGTGCTGAATTCAAGTTGCCATAGCAATACTCATTGAGAGGTTCTAGTAATCCTATTACAGGAAACTCGCGCCCAAAGTGTATTAACTCTGTAATTCAATTTGAATCGTTGATTTTAACGCGAAACAAGACCCCGTGCAAGAAACAACCAGACTCGACGTCTCAGACTCTTCATTCACTACTCGTTGCCAAATCGTCGGTATTTTTCACCAGGAATTCCAGCAAGCTCTTCCACAATTCTACAAACTACACCTCGCGAAGCAAAACATCATCGAATTTTCCAACGAAGCCCCTGTTGCAAGCCGTATAAAAGTTTGACCGAGTTTCAAGTGTTTCTCCCTTCTTCTTTTTTGTTGTTACACCGTCTACGGAACGAGATTCAATTAAAAGTATAAAAATTGCAACGCTTGAAACGATAGAGAATACAAAGGCATTTAACGGAGGAGAATTGCAACGGGTTAAAGTGGCCGAAGAGCCAAGGCCATCGCGCAATTAGGGTCACCAGGAGTTGAAGTAGTTTCATAGATACTCCATGACAGTACCATTTACGACGGTACTCCGACTTCCATTTCCATTCGGAAAGACGGAGGAACGTTGTTGAACAATCTGCAGGATCTAATTATCGGTTACACGTTCAGACCGCACTTCGCCCGGAGAATTGGAGGAACCTTCGTCCTGATCCGAATCGAGATCAGAATTGATCTCCGTTCGACTCTGCTCCACCGTATCTGATAACGATTGAGACGATTGGAATTATTTTACCGTTGCCTCGCTAAAAATTCAACCAATGATGAAGAATTAATCGGAGAGTTTTGTGTTATTAATTCGTAAAATGGTAAATTCTGATTTATTTTTCTGTAATTGCTAGCTCTGGTGTATAATATCTCTATGTTTTATTCTGTACAATGTTGTGCGGGCTATCAAAGTCTCCTTCGATGAAATTACGTAGGTCGGTGAGATAAAAGAGGCTGGTTTTACGCGGAAGGTGAATTTTCATAATTTGAAATTCTCATAAAATAGCGCGAATTACGCGGGCTGCCTGGAGAAGGGAAAAGGTCAGGGGTGAGAGAGCGAGAGAGGATTTTCAGGGATCAGGCTACGGACTCTTGACAAATAGATCCACGACCCTGTAAATGCTATCCTTATCTCGTCCGGTACTCCCAATAAACTTTCACCTTAACTCGAAACATATTGCCGTGCAAAATGAATATTTTCTTTGGCAAGGATTTCCAATTCCACCCTTTAACCCCTAAAAACGACTTTATTCAAATAAAACGAATTTTTTATCGATGATAAATTAATTAAAACAATTTTAATGACTCACATATTTGATCTTTTACATTAAATTTAAAAAATGTTAAAAATACTTGAATCTTAGGGGGAGAAAATATTATTTTGGCCGAGCGATCTTACCAACTTGATTCGCTCGCCTAACGACCACCCCTTTTTTAACTACCGGAGGAATAAAATTTACACGAAAATTGTTACCTATTAACAGGAACACTTACCTTGTTTAATTCGCGAAATAAACTCTCCCTTCTCTAGCACGTAGCAATACGGAACACTTCGAGGAAGGGCGTTTTGCGAAAAAAAAACTTGCGAACAGTCGGAAAACAAAATTCCTCGTCGTCGAGGAGCCACGATCGAAACTACCCCCTTTTTCTGTTCTCTCTCTTTACCTTTTCTCTCTCTCTCTTTCTCTCTCACCCCTCGTTCACTAAACGTCGACCCACTTTCGGATTTCTCCCTGTTATCGACTTTCGTATTTTACTCCGAGGATCGTAAAAAAAGGCTCCGGTCGAAGAACAGTAACGCGATATCCTTCGAATGGACGCTTTCCGTGAGGGATGAAAAGTCGCAGGTGAAAGAAAATTCTCTACTGCCGATTACCATCAGGTTTTTGTCCGGCGAGTAGAAAAGCCATGCACTCTCTGGAGTTTGACGTAATTAGAATTCTATTATGTCGCATTATCTTCCCAACGTTAATGGCTTCTTCACGATTTAATACTCCCGTGGGGAGAAACAGAGGGAGAAAAATCCTCCCGAATGCCGTTTCAAAAATAGCATTAATTTAAAATAAAATTACGAATTTCCTGTTTTATCTCGTTGGTTTAATTAATCCTTGATAGCCAATTACATGTTTTTCTTTTATTCATATTTCCTCGTGACTTTTTAATTCACAACGGAATATTAAAGCTTATATTGATAACCTTTAATTACAGAGAATTATAGAGAGTAAATTGATAAACAGAAATATTCCTATTCCGTTCATTCATTTATGATGCTTATCTTCGCGGTTTTACCGAACTTGCAGTATTAATTACGACTAATCTTACCGGATTGAACGTACATTAATTGTATCAACCAGTTAATTTCTGCTGACTGACGTGCGTATTATAACCAACGTACAATACAATTACAATTGAATCGAGCTCCCGCGGTTTATGCATAATTACGATGCATCCTAGTAATAATCAGGATGTAACACTAACCAGGAAATGCGTGCGTGCACCACGACGCTTCTCGCTGAGGGAATTGCTGGTAATTGCGGTGGAATTCGATTAGGCATTTTTTTAGATGGCACGATGCTCGATTATTGTTAATGGGACGTTTCATTAGCCAACATTTTGGTTCTCGTGATAGATACATCGAGATGGTAATTTTAATGGGAAGCCTCGAGCTACGGGAATTATGCGACATAATGCAGTATCTTAACGTAATTTCGACGGTGAACCGTGCAATCGATTCTCACGGATTTTTCGAAAACATGGGAATTATACGTGCACCTATTCAGAACTGTGTAAATTAATTAATTGTATTAATTACAACTCGGAAATTTCACCATTGAAATATTCTTTTGTTTCATATTCCATTTTTCGAATTGTTTCACATTGATTGAACGGTATAAAAACATTTAACAGAGAATACGTTGTTGCAGAATTTACGAGGGTGCTGATAAAAGTTTATAATTTTAAATAGTTTTAGCGTCAGTTAATAAATGTTTTCCATTGTTTTAAAAAATACGATTTATGATTGTGAACGTAGTTAATTATCTTTTTAAACGTCGCGACAGGTCTGTGGATAAAAGGGATTATGGGAATAATCGAAGATTAGAGATTGTTTGCAATTAATCGACTGTCTGTAATTAATTGTTCATACTGGGGTGCATTCAAACACGTCGGTACATTTCATTAAGTCAATTTAGACGCGATTACCGAGGGATTCGGTGATCGAACTTTCAGGATCGTCGATCGTAGTTAATTGTGCGTTTCATTAGCGGTGAACTTTCGAAGACCGCGCGTGTGCCGAAGCTAAAAAAGCGAGTTTTACGGCAAGTAACTCGATACGTTGAGCCTCCAGCGGATTTCCCGTGGAAATTCACCCCAGGAATCGTTAACCTCGTTTCTGTTCCTAACTGAACTCCGTCTAACTCGACCCAATCGTGCGAGTAGGCTTCCATCACGCAATGCCGTCAATACATCAACAATAACGAAAAGATATCTCATGTTTTACGATATCGATATTTTTCATAAACACTAAATGAAAAAAAGAAGGATTTCATCGTATCGGATAAAACAATATCTGAACACCAAAGAAGAGAGGATTATAAATTGAGATATTTCTACATTTCTACCCGTTGCAATTCCGTGCAATTAATTTCTCTTATTTCATCAAACTTTGTACTTGGTATCGGGGAAAAATTGCAGCTCTGTAAAAAATAATAAACGGAGCTTAATTAAAGCGGATTTCGTAGTAAACTAAATTCCTGTAGGAGCTCCAGATGTAACGCAGAATGTTTCCTCCGTCTGTGTTCTCACGGCTAGTGCATCCAGTGCATCCGTCGACCGGTGCATTGAAAAAAGGGCCTGTAAAAAGATAGTATCCCATGTGTTCGAATGAAAGTAGCGGCTGTCAGTTATTCGTAAGCTCCGACACATTTAGCTCGTTCGTGCCATTTTCGTAGAAGCTTCTCGCATTTCGAGCAGAATTACATATCGTGAAGGGACAAATACGCGGGAGTTCAAGTTGCGAAAGTATCTTTGCAAAGTGCATTGTGAAACGTTGAAATAACTTACTGACAAATAACGTTCAACACAGAAATATAATAGAAATCATTTATTCCAAAAATGTTCGATAGATTTTTCTGCCAAGTTAACAGTGCAGGATTCTTCAATTTTTTTTAAGATTAAATTGATTTTTGTACAAGACTCGACAGTGTTTGATGAATTAGTGTTCTCTGATCATTGTTAAAATAATTTTTGCTGTAACTTCAGTATCATCTCATTGAAGAGCTACAATATTAGGTAGATTCCAAATCATCAGCACTGATACACGTATCCCATGTCATCAGTCTAACTATTGATTAGACAGTGCATCGAATACCATGGTGTATCGAATCATTTTCACCGATACTATCCTCTCAAATTGGCAACATGAAAATGTGTCAATTCATCCATCTTACAATAACACGTCTCATTTTCTATCTCAATTAATTACACTACATCCACCATCCATAAAAGTCATTTAACTTCTCTTATCAGTTCGTCTGTAATCCACAGTTTTACATTAATTCCAAATGATCCAAGATGCGACACATTAACAGTAGAACTACCTACACAGTCAAAATGACTGGTTGCTAATTTTTCACAACAATTTTCTAAATCTATAGGAGAGCAATACAGCAAATATTCCACCCCTACCTTATAAAATATAAATTACACTATCGTTTATCTTTTTCACCCCTTGATTCCTCTTTTGTCAATCTACTTATTTAATATATTAACATATAAGTGCGTTTAACGCTGGTAGTTTTACTGTTAAATAGCAATTTGAGAGAATCTCCCAGAAGTGACGAAAAATCTGAAGTAAACCCCATTAATAAATAATCCGAGCCTTTAGCTCCATGCCCATCAAGGTGCCCTAGCCTTTCACCGACGTTTTCAACCATTTCCTCCATAATCCACTTCTCCATTTACGTCCATATTTTACGAGGTATTTTGTGCACCAGTGGATGTCCACAAATGCTCGATACAACTGCAGGCAGATGCATATAGATGGTCACGTAACGACGTAGGCGCATAATCACACGTAGGGTCGAGATTATTAGTACAACACATCCCTGCAGAATGACGTGCGTGGGCATAAATCATGGTCGGGAAGGTTGGTGAAGGGAGGATGAAGGGAGGATGACTCCGCGCCCTTGTAACAGTGGGTGTTTGCGAAACAGCCGGCCCGAAGGGTAATGAGAGCGGATGACTTGTTGGCATCTGATTGCGGAAACACGTCAGGGGTGACGAGTGCCGTTGCTGATTAGGAAAAGTAAGGTCTTTCGCTTGTACCAGGTTAATTAGAATGATAGAAGAATCACGGTGGATGACTCTGCGAGGCTGTAACAGAGGGTGAATGGGTATAGAGGTGAAGGAGAGTGGATAATTGGAATTTTATTGTGCAGGTAGAACGAAGTTGATAAATATCGTCGAGGAAAAAACTGAATCGAAGTTTCATAGCTGATAAATAACGCTAATTATGTTCTTCCATTAATTATGACATTCAAGAATCCTTTGTCTCTGTTCACGGCATTCCTGTCGAGCTTGTGCTTCGTTTCACCTATTATCAATTATACTCTTCTTATTTTCAAGCTTTTATTACTTCGAATCTCTTCTTCTCCAAGGTGCTGCCTCGATTGCTTTATCTTCTTAAAAATTAAATTCCCTCGAAAAGCTTCCGTTCTTTATTACGCCTCTTAATGACGACACTATTGGCCCAGCTTTTAGAATCCGTATATAATTAACACTAAATCTACCACGGCGGTCAAATGACCGTTTTCTGAAAATTCTCTAAAAATTCCCCAAATTCGGTAAATATTTGAGGTCTATCGTATAAAACAAAAATTACTTAACTGATTATTTTTTTCACCCCTTCAAATCTCTATTTCCAAAGTATATTTCAATATAACAGATATAAAGCCGGTAGGTTTAGTGTTAAAAAAATGCAAGTACCATTTAGCACTTTCCTTTATACAATCTTCATTGATCGACGTAAAACAACCCTACGACTCCAACAATCATAATACCCACATCTCCAAAACTTTCACCTGCCGACCTTTCCCCCGTGGAATCCTTCAACGACGTCGCGTACTGCAATTAAGCAAGGACGTTGCCATCACCTGGCAGCTTAATTCTCGCATAATAAAGCTAAGAGGATAAATCACGACGAAGGGATGGCAGCGAAGGAGCAAGGATATTATTGCGACACCAGGAGATAGCACAGGAGGAGGAAGTGCGCACGAGCGAATTCGAGCCTCGTACGCGAGTGTACTCGGCAAGGGGTTGTTACACACATCCCCCTCCATACGTACACACACGTATCCATCCCCTGTAAAACGGGGGTAAAAGGAAAGTCCAAGAGCAAGAAGGGTGAGTGGGAGGAAGATTTATACGGGCTAGCCGGCACGTTGGGCTACAAATCAGTTATCGTCCGAATAACTTTCCCTCGTAACTCAAGGATCGTTCTCCCTTCTGAGAAGGGAAAGGGATGATTTCATGCGTTCTCTACAAGGGTGGCGGCCTCGGCGAACGGAGTAACTGACAGTCCGGTTATTATCTCGACGTATGTATTTGATAAATTGCGGTGAAGTGATGAATGACGAAAATAACAGCGGTGTGTGTTTTAATAATGTGAACTCGGGCGAGAGAAGGGCGACGGTTCATGGAATATTCTTTGATAATGATCATTTTAAATCGTGTTAACGTGAACGATAATTCAACGATGGCATTCCACGAGGATTGGCAACACAACGGCGTAACTTTCGGTCGCCTTGCTCGGACGTTATTTAATTAATAATACTGCTGGAACATGTCGTTCCGAAAGTGCTCGCACGTATGCAAAATAGAACCGTGACGGGGCATAATAACGTTCGTTATATCGAATGTCATTGATGTTGAAATTAATTATGCACCGGTGTACGTGCCAGGGTAGGAGTTTTATTATTTGCCGGCTACGTTTCGTTGCCGATAGTATTTGACATGTTAACGAGAAAATTGTTTAACTTACTTAGCAGGTACGGAATTAATTGTTGTTTGGTGCGGACGAGAATGATTTAGGGCAAATCTTTGTTTCGCTGGGAAATTTCTTCGGGTTATTGAAATTACGTTATTTGGGTAATTTCGACGGGATAAGTGAAATTCAGACGATGGAACGAGGACGGTTGGAAATGTGAACACCTCTAGCTTGTTTCGTTACTTTTCGGGATCGTGGGAAAGTTTGCTTTGGTAGTTAAGAAAGATGTTGTATGGATGTACGTATATACATATATACTTTGCGAAAGTTTGGGTTTTGTGCAGGGGTTTCTATTTATGTTACAGATTTCTTCGTGGCTTTTCCTTCGCTTTCCACCTTCGTGCTTAGTCCTCTTAGATCATACTTTTCGTAGGAATTTTCTTGTGTTTTTTCTTACCTCGAAATCTACTTTTTCTTGTGCTCTCATTGACCTCTTCTTTTTTCTCAATTATATTGCTACCAATGGAATTAATTACAAGTCGTGTAAATTGTTATAATTCACGCCAAATGGAATTACTCCAGTCTAATATTCTTTTTCTACGTCGAATAGAAATCCGTGAACAAAAATATATTTATTTTATGGAACATCTCGTAATTGTTTCTTTCTTTTTGACACCTTAGATTCCGTTCTCCACGAAGGTCATTCTCGTGAAATATTTTCCGTGGGAGAACGTGGATGTTAACGTTGCCAGGAAACTTTGAAAATGAATCCATATACATGTCACCGAGAAAATTGGACGTATTAATAATCCAACGGAGAAGATACGAGCTTAAAAGCGATTCTACGGAGACTCGGTGTTGCCAGTGTGCGAGATAATTTTTTTCCCGAATTTATTTCATTACTCCGATGCACAGAATTTTGTTTTGTATCTGACCGTGCATTAATTACACGTTTATGGTTTATTCGGATCGTTTCTCTAGTCGTGTGCCCGGTAAATTACCCGAAATGTAGATTAACACGACGAAATAGGCTGATGTTATACTATGCTTCATACATATTTACATTTCATTTAACTGCAAAACCATTACGGCGCATCGTTTCGCAGAAATGTCACCGGCTTGTGGACGAAGCGGAAATTCGACGTAGAAAAAGACGAGGTATAATTAGAAAATTGTGTTATTTCTTTTGAAGATTACATTAAAAATTGAAGAAATAAATTGGAGGAAAAGAATGGTCGAGGGGGATGGAAACGCAACGATGCCAGGTTTTTAGGTCTTCTTCGTTTTCCATTGGCATTGTGACGTTTTCTCGCTTACGCGGACAGTTCGAGAATTGTCCTGGTATTCTGCTTTATTTTCACGCTCTTCGCATGAGAAACGGCGGCCAATTTAACAGCTTAACCCAGGAAACTCGTGGAAAACGAGCCGTGAGTCAGTATCAACGGAGATGGGGTAAACAAATTTCCGAGTGTGCAGAGAATGTGAGATCGCCCTGGACCAAACTGATCCGTGTAAACGTGGAAATTCGAAAGTTAACAACGAACATGAAATTTAATACCAAAAACTTGCCCGAATGGCTTGGAAACTTTGAAACATCATTCCACCACGCATTTCATACTCCACCTGTTTCATCGACTTAAATACTTTGTCGTCTCTGCGACTTAATCGACTTTAATTTTAAATATTCACTCGAATACAAAGACTCTATTAATTGATGATTTTAAATTCATGTTCCTCGGCTTCTGATCGTCATAGCAGGGTGAAACTTTTACTGTTCTAAGCTTTTGTCCTCTTTCGGATGCTGTCAGTTACAAGTAGATTAGATTACAAAAAAAAACCAATCGTGCGACAATTATTTTTACAAGATCCATCGATAGGTAAGACTTCAGGAAATGTAACATTACATATTTTATTAAGATCGGCCCGGAAACGAACGAGATATGATTTTTCAATTGCGTTTTTGGTTCTGCCGTAAGAATCTTGTTCTGGTTGGACGCAATTTCTGTTAAAGTTCGATTTTATATGAAATCTGCAATGACATCTCTCTCTGCTTCTACGCCAAGTAGAATAAACTGCAGTATTTGACCACTTACTTCAGGAACACCCTGTGCTGTACTGGTAGCAGAGACAATGGAGAACGAACGAGGATCTGAATTGTATAGCTGGATATTACGCAGCCTCGTTCCACATACGACACAAAACAGTCGGTGTTCCGATTTACCCTTCGTTTGTCAGGGTTTCGAGCTCAGACCGAAGCACATCGTCTGGACCATAGAATGGTACACGCTTCTACCAAGTTTAAATAAATTTGCCCGTTTGAGAGAAACGTAAATCGATGGCTCACTGATGATTCACAAGTATCGGTGAAGCTTAGAAAATTTCTTACTTTCAAATATCAACGGTGGATTGTCCATTTTGGAAATATTATTAAACAGGCAAGAAGATTGTAATTCAGTCTCCTGAGATATGTGAAATAGTGGCAATTACTTGGGAGAACATTTCTCCTTTCAGAATATTGTCAGGGAATTTCGATACTTCGTATCGAGCATTCATCAGCGGTTGAATCAAATCCTATTTTCGCCGGCAGCCTTCCCTTTCGAGGGAATGGCTCCTTCTTGAGAGATATAATTCCCACGAAGGAATGGTACGAAGGAATCCCGCATCACGGAATCCACCATCATCAATTCTATTTGACGTCTATCAATCATGACCCATCTAGCGTATCGGTACGATTCATCTGCTTTTCTTTTACAATAGAAACCCCATGGTTCCTTCGTCTCCAGAAAAAATCGAGGTCTAACTAAGACCTAACCATCTGAAATTCATAGATTCTTCTCATTTTTATTCTCTCATAAAATACATTTTCAATCATACTATACCTCTCACCGCAGAGTGCACATAATATCGTTTCGAAACCGCCAAACTTTCTCTCAAACATCTCCCCCGAAATCTAATACAATCTCTCCCCCATCAAAACCACTCCAACTGCATCGACATCTCCATCGTTGCAGCGCACAAAGAGCCACGTGCATTCGAAGCAAAACCACGATCGTTTCCTCAAAGAAACTCTGCAGTTTCACGATATCTCGAAGCACTGTTTCCGAAGTTCCTTCCAGTAGGAAGGACCTCGCAGATCGCACGATCTCTATGAGACGGAAGTCGTTTGATTTATCTTCACGGACGGATATGGAGGGTCAACAATACCCAGGACGATATAACGTCAAGGACGTCCTGATATCTCGAAAACGACATAATGCAACGTTCCCCTATCTCGAATTCTCTTTGTGCTTGCTTCGACGCGCTGCACGAGGGTGAGAAAGTAGGGGGTTGGGCGGCAGAAACGGGCAGAGACGTAAGACGACGAAGAGGGGTGAATTTACGTCGAGCAGACATAAACCAAATGCACGGACAGAGTGGAGAGTGCCATTGTTCTGGGACATATCCCCTCGGTATCCTGGCAAATGGAGTAATCCCGTCGATCTGTAATATTTTGCTGTCCCCATTGGACGGATACTGTAAATGAATAGTTGAGTGGATGTAGGTTAATCGGAGTACAAGGAAAGAGCTTTACTTGCTCATTTTGGCATGAAGTTAAGAGGGATTTTCAAGAAACGTGAGATAGCATACTGTATTTACGAAAAATAATTTCTTAATTTTATATAGATATTATTAATTGGAAATTACGATATGATAGATGTTAGCGCTAACCGTATTGACACTTTGTGGATATTTATACCGTAGCAAATCATTTGATCGGTTATGATATAACGATGATTTCTGAAAGAAGCGCAAAAGTATCAAATTGCCTTTACTTAATAACACAAGAAGAAACATATTTTCTTCTCGTTGAGTCGGTAAATTGACCGAGCATGATACGGTTAGAATGAATATAGGACACGACGCAGGGAACAGTCTTTAATTAATAATAAAAAATTACATAATATCATTCCACTGAACTTGTCATTCGGCCGCGCATCGTACGGTTAGTGTTAAAAGATGATTGTATTCTATTGATAATGATTCCTCGTGAGATATAAGTTTCTTTTTTATGGAAACAGAGATGTAACATTTTGTAATGATTGTTAAAAACGATTCGGATAGCACGGGATAATAAGAGTACGGTGTTCATTATGTCCACGAACTACTGAACTGTTTGACAACGGTGTTTCTCGGCACTTTACTCCTGAATTGAGTCAAACTGCCAGGGACATTCTCCTTAGGAATACTCAAACGAGAGGTTCATTGTATTCGCCACAATGGGGTACCACTCGTACTCCATTATTGTGCGTCCCTCTTCATGGTGGAACTAGCACGTTTATCAACTGCACAGCAAACGACGTACGCCTCCTTGCCTTTCAAGTGAATGCAAAGAATCCGATCCTTCATATTATTCTCAACCTTCCATGACATCTCTACAAATATCTGCATAAGCAATCCAACGAAATATCATTGCAACAAAAACAATTTATCATATTTGTACCTCGTATGAAAACCTCCCGAAACATTCAAAGAATTTACTGTAAAAGGGTAGAAAGAAATTATTATTCTTTTAACAAAACGACAAATACAATATCTAAAACGTATGAAATCTACAGGAATAATATCCAACGCGTAAAACAAAATGCAGCGAACGAAGAACGGAATAACAAATTTTTCAATTACACTAATGGCGACCCGGTGACTGCAAAAAGTAAGCCATTCGACAGAATGAATCAGTGTCAGGAACCATCTCTCCGATTGGCTCGTGTTTTACGACTGCAGCAACGAACAGAATTCTGCTGCACACTTGTCGAGAAAGGAGGATCGCTGTATCGTGCACGATGGAAAAGCCGGGCTCGAATTGCATCGTTCCTCGCCTAATCCGTCGATACATCAGTGTTAGACGGCCTTCGTGAATTGCCTCAAATTCGTATTCCGCATTGTCGCGCCGCATTCTACGCGTGTGGGTGTGAATTTACAATGCATCCCGGGGATATCTCTGTAGGGGTGCGTTTGTTGCGGGTGAAAACGATGGCATCGAAGGGTAGGAAGTTCTAAGCTGCTTAGATTCAGGGAAGGAAAGGAAAAAAAAAAGACGACGAATGGAGAAACGGGAACTATTCGAGACGTGTCGAAAAGAAGTTTCGTAATGAGGTTTCAGAGGGTGGTTCAATTAACTCTACGACTCGGTCGAGTTCATTTTCTTCCCAATTTGGTAAATCGATTTTCGGGTTAACGCGTTCGATTATCGGATTGGAAGTTTCTTCTGGTCGTGGAGAATTAAGTAGTCTTTATATTCTTGGGTATCGGTGTGCATTTTAAATATTGGCGAACGATAGATGGTATTTGGTGCTGTATGTAACGGTGATTATGGAAGCTAAAACTACGAAGGTGGTCAGAATGACGGACTCATAATTTTCCCCAAATTGATAAGAGTGCTATGAGCTGACTTTTCTTTTTCCAAAATATTTATTCAGTATATTTAAATATAATACACATAACGCCGGTAGTTCTACTGTTAAAGAGAAAATTCAGCGTATCAGTTGATTTCACTTCAGTTGCCACTGCACATTGCAGAATAGTGAAACTGCTTTATTAAAATGATAATAAATCGTTTATCAGAACTGATAGTTCCCTCTTTCCACAGAAATCAATACGTATCTGAAAGAGAAGCCAAAGTAACTCAAAATATATAATATATTATAGATTCAATTTCCTCGAGAAGAATATTAACCCTCTATGGGCCCGTGTAACTTTGAAGTAACACGAGACAAATCTAAGCTTTTATTCTTCAAAGTCAGTTTTTTAACTTTGCCAAGTATTCCAATTTGGTTCTTAAAGATTAACAAGTTCTTTACAATTTAATGTTTCAAAATCAAGTTAAGTCTACTAATTATAATAGTATTTCTATGATTTTGTAATGTGCCATTGTACAACTGATCTTCAGATGCTACAGAAAATTCGGGCTATAGAGGGTTAAAATTTCTGTAACTCTCCACATTCTAAGTATTTTATTTTTCGATCCCCATTTTTTCCATAATGCCAATAAATATCCAAATATTTGCGTAATCGCTACAATTGCAGTGCATCGTATCCGAGAAATGTTATAACCGAAAGAAACTCTGCGTCTGAATGCAGAACTGCAATTCTGCTTAAGAATAGACACGTCTGTCTTCGCGCTCCATTATCACCGTTCTCCATTCATATACACCCCCGTACATCCGCGCCGAGTGAATACACCTTTTTACAGGTACGAAGATGCTCGAACAATAAGCGTGAACCTTCGAACGAAAGCGTGTCGACTGACGTGCTATTGAACGGGAGAATAAAGCCAATGTCTATTTAAATAGGGACTCCATCTCGTCTAATTAGAATTCACCGGTAAATCGATGTTTCGCGCGTATCACTGTGCATACTGTGTGTATGCAATGGGCAGTAATCTTTTCAAAAATATACTTGCTGATTGTCAGCGCGTCACAGGATAATTTAACACTGGAACTACTAGCGTTAAGTCTATTATATTTAAATATATTAAACAAGTACACTGGAAAAAGAAGAATCAAGAGGTGAGAAAGATTATGAATTTAGTAATTTATATCTTCTAAGATAATGCTATGAATTTACATAATTTTTATAGAAAATTAGGAACCAGACAGTTTGACTGGCTGTGGTACTTCTGGTGTGATGAACTCTAGTTGGTGTTTGGAACTTTATTCAACCCTTAAATTTAATAAGTAAATTACGGATAAAGACAGTAGAGTCTAAACAGCAGATGTTGAAATCTGCAAAGTAACAAATTATGGTGTAGTGTCACAGAAAAAATTCACAAAAATTTCGGGGTTTGAAACCAACTCCACTGATTGAAAATACATACCTTTAACTCCCTATTCACCACAGTCGCCAACTGTTTTCAGTTTGCGCAACGGTATGTGCATCCAACGAGAAATAATCCTAATTTCATCTAAATTCTATCTTTCCCGAACGAACGAGTCGTAACATCGGTACAAGCTTGCTTCGCCGTCAAAGTTTACAGTGTAAAGCAATTATTTCTGCACTTGCGATCGTGAGGTTTCCACCGGAAGCCCGCCTCGCGCAAACTTGTAATGCCACTGATTTAACCCGACTGCACTTGGATACTGCAGTTTCGGCGGTACGTTTCTACACAGGGGGATAAGGAGAGCAACTTATCGCACGGGCGATAATAACTGCGGTAACATGTAAGTACTGTGCATACGTGAAGTTTCAGGTCGAACATGTCAACCGCTGGGGAAGTTTTGGGGAGGGTATCGGTGAATTTCGATTTGTCAATGGACGAATAACGGCTCGGTGACATGGAAGATCGGTGGGAAAAATATACGGATGGTGTGATTGACGTTGAAACAATCGACAATTCGATATTTCGGGCAGAAAGATAAAAATTCTCGCTGCCAATCCTATTCTAGATTTAAAGGGTTAGCTCAACGCGATTTAAAAAGGCCGAGGGATTTAAAGGCAGATGGACATGATTTCTATAAAATTGAAGGGATGACAAGTTGGTATCAAGAGATAGAACCGTCAGAAATATACTTTAGAATAATAAAATAGTTATTTTAGATACTTTATACATCAAGATAATATAGTCTCTTTGACAGTTGCCATACCATGCGCGGTCAAGTGACCGATTCAACAGAATGAACGCATATATTTTTTTCTATTACTATTTCAGAATGTTTTCTACTTTCTTTCCTTTATCATACTTTCATAAAAGTATTATCGTTATTTCATAATCGTTGCAATGAAATAAAATAAGTGTATCTAAATTGCCGGTACGGCTGGTGTAAAAAATACTTGCATAAACCGCCGCCCTTTAACTTCAATCGTTAAACATTCACTCGTAAGATGATAATCTCAAAGAGAAACATCACTACGCCAAAGAACTCCCTAAGTAAAGTTGAAGATTAAAAAAAAAGCTAAAACAACGGACCCTAAACGATCTTAAGTGACCCGTGTTCCTGAAAATCCACCCCCGGAGGATGCATCAGCCGCCATTATAGGCGAACCCTCGTTGTCTAAGGCTCATAGAAGTCCTTTAGCCAGCCCCGAAGTACGTCACTTCAGGGAGAACGAAACTACTCTTGAGACACTCGAGGACGAGCAAGAAGAGTCCTGTCGGGAGAATTT